>VYZX01011744.1:4496-40701 GCA_013401335.1 Brachypteracias leptosomus
AAAAAAAAGAGACAAAACAAAACAGACCACCACAACAATTACTTTTAAGACAATATAATAGCAAATTTTTTTCCAGCCCTCCCTCATGGTTTTGGTATGCAGTATACTTAGAGCTTTGAGCAGATGCTAAGTGTAACTCTGTAATTATGTTAACCAAAAAAATCAGATCAGAATAAAAATCCCTTCCTCCCTTAGCGCACTGTACATTTTCTACGTTTGATACAACCTGAGTGAGTACCATTGCAGAAAATACTGCCTAAACATAAACCATCCAGTTTCTAGATGAGTAGAAGAAAATGGCTGTATTATTTGCTGTTATTCACAAATTGCCAAATATCCAATCAAATTAAAAATAAGTTTTAAAGAGCCAGAAAAAGATGCCTGAGGATTTAGATAGTGAGAAAGTATATGCCAAGGGCCATAAGATCTAGCAACCCTTGCATCCAATATTAAATGATTTTTTATTATTTTTTAATCTGTTACTTTCACCTGTTTAAATAGTAATGCTGCTGACATTAAAAGCCCTGACATAACTGCATAATTTTTCAAGACAGGCTAACTTCAAAGGACTTGCTAGGAGATGATGAAAGGATGCAGCAAAATTACAAGGAGTCAGTCTCCAAATTCATCATTCAAATAAAATAATAATTGGCTCTGCAGATCTCTTTCAAGCATGAATTGCTGTGCTCAAGTACTGCACATTTATCCTAGATAAGAAGGTAGTGCTGCATGGGGCCCCTTCACGGCTCTGCAGGTCTTGCAGAAGGTAATGAAAGGACTCGCAGCAGCATCTGGTATCAGTTTCTCCTTTGCCATGGCAAACTGCTGGTGTAATAATCAACTCTCCATGCCATTTGTTTTTTTCTTCCTTTGTAGTCCTTGCGAGAGGTTTCTCTCTCAGATTTTTGATTTACTGTTGGGTTATTTCTTTGTAGTTTTGTGGTAATCTCTGACAAATGGCCAAACACTTTGAAGTTCACTCTTCAGAAATAGTTTCTTGGGCTGGGGGAAACAGAGAGATGAAAATTCTGTTGATTCTGTGTCAACCCGAAGTAAGAATAATATGGCACTACATACCGTGGAATGCAAGATTTTACTGGAACCTGAAGTCTTAACTGCTGACAGTATCTGCTGTCTGGTCCATGAAGAAGGACACAATACCAGTTCCAGTTACAAGCATTTTGTCAGTCAAGCCAAAGGCTTTGGCTCCTGTTTTCTGGCTCCCTCAAAAAAACCCAAAGCATATCAAAGTTTTGAAACCTGACTTATAGTACAACAGTGCACTTTGTACATGAACCTGTGAGTTCCCTGCAAATGAGATCTATGCCAAGTTTTTGATAGAATTTTCTCATAGCTGGGCTGGACCCATGATCAGTACATGGCTCTTCCACTCTGCTTCCTTTGATTTGGTGTTGTAGAGCAAAGGTGGAGAGACATCACCACAGTACAGTATTTGTGCTGCAAATGAAAGTTTGTTCTCAGATCTGGAAGACCACGTGGGAATGGTGTACTGTGTTCATTACATTAACCTACATTTGACCAGGAAAGGGCCATCTTATACACCCATATATAAGCCATCTCAGATAGCATCAGTAACAGTTTTAATGATCTCTGGAGTCTTTTTATAGCAGTTCCTGCTTAGAAAATATAATTGCCCTTGAACAGAGACCTGACAAGTTTGAAACATCCCATCTCCTGCTCAAGGAAATGTTACCAGATCCTTTACCTTATGCTTGCCTTCCCTCTTACAACAATAAAGAAGGAAGGGGGGAAAAAAAGGAAATGCCTGTAGAGTCTTTTTCATAACAATACAGCTACTAAGCATCTACAGGAATTACCACACAGCAGGTTTCAATCAAATAAGAGGTTGTTTTTCAGTCAATGAAGACTCAACCAGCAGAGAGTTGAAATAATAAACACAGAAGACAGGTGAATAGGCAGCCACTAAACAGTCTCCAGCTCAGAAAGTTGCCCTCTCAGTGAGTCTTGGAAGCCTTGAGGCTATGGCCAAGGAAGATCACCTTGTTTCCATGCATTTTGCTTTTGAGGAAACTGAGTGATAAGCTAGTGTGTTAGATGGAGCCTCCATGTGACTCAGCTTAACTGTTCTGTTCTTTAGTTCTTCTGCTTTTGCCAAGTCTGTAAAGCAAGACTGAATGTTTACATTGTTTACATAGTGCTTTGTATTGTTTCTGCATGAAAGTTCTGTTTTCTGTACTTTCACACTCTTTGTCTTAGGTACAAAGTTGGGTCATTATTTTTTTAGGTTGCCTGGGATGTTTCAGAGGAAGAAATGCATTAGAGTGCTTTTGAAACCTCCACCTAAACATTTAGGAGTTAAAAACAATTATAAATAACTTCTTGCAATCTGAATACTTAATCTCCTTAGCAAAGCCACAGAGTTCAAGTTCATGCATGTCTAGGCCTAATATTCGGTCTCTAAAATAAAGTTTCTATCAACCATCATATTAAACCATTCATGATGGAGGAAGCCAAGGGATGTTGCTTCTTCTTCCCAGAGTCATGAGGGAATTGGCTGATGCAGTTGTCAAGCCACTCTCCATGATATTTGAAAAGTCATGGCAGTCAGGTGAAGTCCCTGGTGACTGGAAGAAAGGAAACATCATGCCCATTTTCAAAAAGGGTAGAAAAGAGGATCCTGAGAACTACCAACCTGTTAGCCTCACATCTGGTCCTGGGAAGATCATGGAACAGATCCTCCTAGAAGATATGCTGAAGCACATGGAGGACAGGGAGGTGATTCAAGACAGCCAGCATGGCTTTACTAGGGGCAAGACCAGCATAGTGGCTTTCTAAAATGGAATGCCTGCATCAGTTGACAAGTGAAGAGCCATGGATATCATCTATCTGGACTTCTGCAAGGCCTTTGACACAGTCCCCCACAACATCCTTCTCTCTAAGTTGGAGAAATACGGGTTTGACAGGTAGACTGTTCAGTGGATAAGGAATTAGCTGGATGGACACATCCAGAGTGTAGTGGTCAATGGCTCAATGTCCAGATGCAGTACAGTGACAACTGGCATCCCTCAGGGGTTTGTACTGGGACTAGTGTTGTTTAATATCTTCATTAATGATACTGACAGTGGCATTGAGTGCATCCTCAGCAAGTTTGCTGATGACATCAAGCTGAGCGGTGCAGTGGATATTCCAGAGGGATGGGATGCCATCCAGAGGGACCTGGACAAGCTGGAGAAGTGGGCCCAGGCGAACCTCATGAGGTTCAACAAGGTCAAGTGCAGGGTCCTGCACCTGGGCCGCAGCAACCAGCAGCATCGATATAGGCTGGGAGAAGACATGCTAGAGAGCAGCCCTGTGGAAAAAGACTTGAGGGTACTGGTGGATGAAAAGTTGGACATGAGCCACCAATGTGCAGTTGCAGCCCAGAAGGCCAATCACATCCTGGGCTGCATCAAAAGTGTGGCCAGTAGATGGAGAGAGGTGATTCTGCCCTTCTACTCTGCTCTGGTAAGACCTCACCTGGAGTAGTGTGTCCGGTTTTGGAGCCCCCAACACAAGAGGGATGTGGACATATTGGAACGTGTCCAGAGAAAGCTACAAAGATGATTAGAGGGCTGGAACACCTCTCCTATGAAGACAGGTTGAGAGAGTTGGAGCTGTTCAGCCTGCAGAGAGAATGCTCTGGGGGGACCTTATTGCAACCTTCCAGCACCTGAAAGGGGTCTATAAGAAGGCAGGGAAAGAACTATTCATGAAGGTTTGTAGCAACAGGGGGTAATGGCTTTAAGCTAGAAACAGGTAAATTTAAGTTGGATATTAGAAAAAAGTTCTTTAATATCAGAAAACGATCACTGGAACAGGTTGCCTAGAGAGGTAGTGGAGGGCCCATCCCTGGAGACATTCAAGGTCAGGTTTGATGGGGCTCTGAGCAACCTGACCTAGTTAGAGATGTCCCTGCTTATTGTAGGGGGGTTGGACTAAATGACCTTTGGAGATCCCTTGCAACCCAAACCATTCTATGATTCTATGATGCTATGATTCTTGAGCAGACAGCTACTCCACCACCACCAAACTCCGAAGCAGCTGTTGTTAAAAACAATTCAGGTCTTCTACTCCCAAACCACTCAGAGCACTTCTCAGAGGCTGTCTGCACTGTGCATGTTGCAAGCTTGCAAGTAAGAAACCGTTCACCTCCATTTCAGGTCCTGGAGTACAAGTTAACTGTTAGCTCCTTTCCCCCAGAAGGGCCTTTGTCCTCCTGGCTCCTTACTGTGGGATGGGAACTCAATAGTGAGGGCATGGAAATCTCCTTTTGGAGAAGGCCTGAGAGTAGTCCCTTCATGTGGTAGCTCATGGCAGGAATTAATACACTGAAAGAACTACTATGTTTGCAGGACTTCTTTTTAATGGAATAACTTAATTTACAGTATTCACAGCTGCCTGGAACACAGTGATCCTTTGAGCTGTCATGTATGATCACTGAGGATTTATATAGCCTACTCAGAGATAGGAAGAGAATGGAACCACTTTGATCTTGTTCTTGTTTTTATATTTTACCATAGGTGACAATATGTAAGACCGTATATCCTACATTTAGAGAGGTAGTCACTTTCCTTGTGTTTATTTTCACATTTTATCTCCTTGAGTTTCAGTAGATGATCAAAATTGTTTTGTTTCCCTTTGTTGTATGATCAAGTGACCAATGTAAAATCATGAAATGCCTTTTTAGAAAACAAAAGGTAGCCTGTTTCCCACTGGTAAAATAGCTGGTTTAGCACCTGTAAATCTGTTTTGCATTTAGTGGAAAACTTTATTCCATGCTGATAATAGGATCAGAAAATGGACTCTGACAGCATGTTGTGATTTTACAGTATCCAGGGGTAAAACTTGAGCTAATTATGAGCACATGGCTTTCAAGAGTCATACTTTTATATTTAACTCAATAAATCTTGCTAAGTGATATCCAAACCTATGTCTAGAGCATTTGCTAATCATTAGGTTATTAATCGTTTTTGCTTCTTTATTCATACAAGCTGGGAGTGTTTGGGGTTTTGTTTTTAAAGAAATGGCTGCAAAAAAATAGGAAGTACTTTCCTTCCCCCCTGTAACTTCACAGGAGGTATTTCTGCTGAACTGCTGAAGCTAAAAAACCTGTTGGCCTCCTAAACAAAGGCCTCTGTAGAAGAGTTTTTTAGCACTGCAATTTAAATGGTGTCTAGTTTCAGCTCAGAATACTAAGGTCATAATTTTAGGCCATAGATGGCTCTCCCAGCTGTCTTTGGTCAAGTTAATCACAGTCTGCCTGAAGGTTGCACTTTCAGGTAATCCATCAAGGCATAATTGTAAATCAAAACCTTTTTCCAGACCAATAAGCAGCATATTTTTAGTTTGTGTTAAGACTGACATTGGACAGGAACTTAAACTGGTTTAGAATATTAAGCAATATTACTCATTGCTCTCATTTGTCACAAATACTTTTAGAAAAATGTGTTTTGACAATTGCTATCAAAAAGTTTCTTGTGGATTCTTTTTTTAAATCCTATTTTAAACTGAGGTAGGAATTACTATACAGTCTTTTTAAGCTTTCAGCCAGCATTAATACTTATTGTTTAAGCTACCCACTGCTTTGCTCCACTCTAGACAGGGATATCATATCTTGGCCTGATGCTTCCATCAGAGTGGACCTCAGACACACAGTGTTTTGATTAACTGAATGTGCAAGATTTGTGGGTTTGTATAGGAGGCCAAATCCTGAAAATATGTATCTGAATGGGATGGGGAAGTTGTCATGTGGGTATGAAAAGCTGCATGGTCATGAACACCCCGCCCCGCCTTTTGCCTTGTGACTATCCTTGAACATGAACATGGGATGGTCTGTGGATGCTGTCAACTTCCCCATCCCATTCAGATACATATTTTCAGGATTTGGCCTCCTATACAAACCCACAAATCTTGCACATTCAGTTAATCAAAACACTGTGGGTCTGAGGTATGAAAAGCTGCAAATACATGGAAAAATGTATAAATCAAGAGAAGCTAGAAAGGACATCTCCCCTGAGCCCTTCCAGTGGGTTGTCTTGTGAGAATACACACTCTCACCTTCAGTTGTTTCTACTTTTGGGATCTGTTGTAACTTTAGTCTACTGACGAGAGTAGATGTGACTTTTTGCCTGAAAAGTAAAAATCACTTTGTCTGCACCTGAAGTTAGCCAGCACATGAATTAAAAGGACCAGACACTCAATACAGCTCCTCCATGGTTTAAGTCACAAGTAAGGAATGCTGTAACTACTTGAAACTATGGGAGGGGGCACATCTTAAGTAGATGGATAGCAACTGCACAAACTGGAATTTATCCAGGAAGCTGAGACCAGCAGGTTTGTGACATATGCCATGGATGCCTTAGTGCCCAGCTATGTTGTGTGACCTTGGTTTTGTGCCTTTCTCCAGTATGTGGTGTGCCCCGTTCTAACTTTCAGCAGAATATCAAGTGAGTGTGTTTAATTGATGGTGCGACTCTACAGATACATATGTACCTACACTGAGTACCTTTAATAAGTTAATGTTAGAGAAAGCTGCATCTCCAGGACTTCAGATTCACTTTGAACTGTATTTACAGTATGCACTGTCAACAGTTTCCCTGCCAAAGCCATAAACTATATCAGCAGGGTAGACTAAATACACCTTTTTACAGAGGACATGAGTCTCCCCTTTGGATTTCTCAGCTATAACACAGAGGGAGAGAGGCTTAGCTGGTGTAACTCAGCATAGCTCCAGTGCAGCCAAGGAAGCACCCGATTCCTATTAGGTGGCTCCGAGGAGAAAGAACAGAGCTGAGGGTAGAAGGCAAAAGGTAAACCCTTTGAAAACATTTTCTGAAACCTCTTGTGAGTTATATTTAATAACACCATAGCATCCAATTCCATCAAATGCCAAAACCTTTCTGCAGGAGATTAAAGTGACAGTTTTAAAAAAACTAACAAGATACAGAAACACAAACTTTGGCTAAATTAAATTATTTCTTTATAGATTAATTAATGACAGTTTTTGTTTAATCTCCAAATTCCATCAAGTGTTGCAGGAGTGCTGAGCTTTTGTAGATTGGGGTGATGCAAAACACATTCCATATCCAAGAAAATCTTGCCAAAATCCCTGGCAATGCATCTTTTCTTTTCCTTTCTCTCTCTCTTTTTTTTTTTCCCCTTCTAATCTTTGTTTTGCTCTTGGTGATCATGGTAACAGTAACAGCTCTCCAACGTGGCTTCAGGCTGTCTGACTCCCTTGGGAGAATTTATGTGTTTTTCTACTTCCTTTCCTTATTAGGAGGCAGGAATCTGCGACACCTACTAGAACAAGTATGCATAAAGGGTAATGACTCTGCAATTTATTAGTGCTCTGTTCTCCTTCAAGCAAGCCATCAACCATAAGCACACAGTGTGTGCCAGGGATCACAGCTAAGTACAACCTCACAGTGCAGCAGGTGGGCAGCAGCAAAGCTCCACTACAGGGAGAAGAGTGGCAGGGGAGGTCAAATGCTGGTCTACTTAAACTTCTTAATTGAATATCAATGAAGAGAAAACAGGAGGGATGATGAAGCTGAATGTTAACTGTTTAGCTTGAAGCCCCAGGTAAGGAAGGCAAAAGTATCAGAGAGCCAGATCCTGTAATTTTGTGCCAAAGTCATTAAACTCCAGCAACAGTCACAGTGCCATTGGTGCTGCAGAGCCTCATGAGCACTTCTCAGGAGGTGATGTGCCTGCAAAAACTGTACAGTAACCGTATGTGAAATAATGAGAGCTCAACCTGTTGGGATATGTAGGGTAGTCATGCTGAGCTATTTCAACCATATTCACTCCTGTTTATCAAAACTTCTTAAAAAATGAAAGATAGGAATTCTGGTCTAGAAACTAATCACAGACAAAAATGACCAGCATTTTAAAAGAGTGGACAAATCAGCAGACTCCACCTCATATTCAAAAATGAGTAACCTTGATTTATACTCCTTATGCCAGAGGACTTGAATAAAAGGTGTTGGCTCTGGCCAAGTTTGGGAGCATTCACATCTGGCCTTTATCCTGGGCCCATCTCTGATCTTGCAAACCATATCTGGTCATTGCTTAGAGGCACTGTTCTTCCCAGACCCATGAAGACAGGTTGAAGTAGTTCAGTTTGAAGAAGGTGAAAATCCTGATTTTATTTAAACATGATGTGGCTTGGATTTTTGTAAGTATACTGCAGTTCCTTGCCCAAATAGAGGGTTTTATTTGATAATGCTCTGTCTGTGTCATCTAATGGAAATGTGGGAGGAGGGGGAAATAAAAAGCAGAGATCCATATCCACATCTCCAAGAACTGGACCAATCAGCTGAAAGGAGTATTAGCAAAAGCAATTAATGTCTTTAGCAAGATTCAGTCTAACCAGTCTCAATCTGTTATTCCAATAAATGTCACACACATTTTACATCACTATGGAGCAGGAGGCAAAATAATTTCCCTGAACTGCTGATGTATGAACAAGTGCAGGCTCAAATACTTTGACTCCACTAGTAAAACACATCAGTAAGAACAGTAAGACACTGTCCATCATTTAGTGGGTTAGAATATCCTACCAGAAAATATGTACTAATTAATACAATAATATTTTAATATGTCTTGAGTATCCAATTACTTGTCATGTTAGTAGGCAGCTGGAAGAACTGGCATGTGAGTGACAAAATCTCAGGCTAAGCAGATCTTCTTGCCTGTCATGACATCTAGCTAGTTTGCCACCACACAGTCCATGTACAAGCAAAATTAGAACAGTGATGGGAATAACACCTGAAAATTCAAATTCTTTTTTGTTTTGTTTTGTTTTTAAAAGTAGCTCTTTGAAAAATACTGTAATGAAAATCACAGAGTCTCAGAATGATAGGCATTGGCAGGGACCCCTGGAGATCGTCTAGTCCAATCCCCACTTCTAAAGCAGGTTTGCCTAAAGCAAGTTGCACAGGAGCACATTTAGGTGGGTTTTGAATATCTCCAGAGAAGGAAACTCCACAACATCTCTGGACAGCCCATTCCAGTGCTTCACCACACTCAAAGAAAGAAGTTTTCTCTTATGTTTAGGTAGAAATTCCTGTGTTCTAGTTTGTACACTTAGCTGGGCACCACGGAAAGGAGACTGGCCCCATCTTCTTGACCCCAACCCTTTAGATATTTGTAAGCATTGATAAGATGTCCTTTGAATCTTCTCTTCTCCAGCCTAAACAGTCCCAGATCTCTCAGCCTTGCCTCATAAGAGAGATGCTCTAGTCCCTTCATCATCTTTGTAGTCCTCCACTGGACTCTCTCCAGTAGTTCCCTGTCTTCATTGAACTAGGGTGCCCAGAACTGAACACAGTACTCCAGATGTGGCTTCATTAGGACAAAGTAGAGAAGGAGGAGAACAGAACCTCCCTCCACCTGCTGGTCACAGTCTTTTTAATGCACCCCAGGATACCATAGACCTTCTTGGCCATGAGGGCACATTTTTGGCTCATGGTTAACTTGCTCTCAACTAAGACTCCCAGGTTCTTCCCTGCAGAGCTGCTTTCCAGCAGGTCAACCCCACCTGTACTGTGCATGGGGTTATTCCTGCCCAGGTGCAGGACTCTACATTTGCCTTCTCTGAACTTCATAAGGTTCCCCTCCACCCAGCTCTCCAGCCTGTCCAGGTCTTACTGAACGGCAGCACAGTCTTCTGGTGTGTCAGCCACTCCTCCAAAGTTTTGTATCATCAGCAAACTTGTTGAGTGTACACTCCACCCCTTCATCCAGGTCATTGATGAACAAAGCTAAACTCAGTACTGACCCCTGGGGAACACCACTAGCTACAGGCTTCCAACTAGGTTCTGCATCACCAAAAATATGTTAATGTCAAGCAGAAAAAAATCTGTTGAATTAAGACAAGTAATTGGGAAGGAAAGAGAGTCATGGGAAAGCCAGTGCTGATGAAAACTGAGCACATATAGCACAGAATTCTGCAAATTTTTGCAGATTGCTCATACAACTGTAACACTTATCAGCAGCTATATGACAGGTCTTTGTTCAGGCATTCTTACTGATTCAATCTTGGTCTTCAAGGCAACAGCTAAACCTGCAGGCAGCAGGGATAATGTCATTGTTTGATCTATCTAATTAAGAGTTTGGATGTCTCAACATAGGTAAAGCAGTTAGATACCACAGAGATGAATAAAAATACATGCAAAGCAGTAACAAAAATAACAGCTCTTTATGGTAACTAGATGGAAGGAAATGATGCAATCCCACCATGGTTTTGTCTATAGATGGCTGTGTTATTAGATTATTGCTGGAGTACCCCAGCAAGTCACTGATAATTGCATTTTTAGGAGTATTAAGGCTTAGGGTGCACTGACCCTGCATTACCTCTACACCATTCCTTGCATGTCTGTGCATGGTGTCTTTTTTGGACAGGCTGAGTACTGTGGGATATGTGCTTCCAGACACCACTTCACTTACACCAGGTGAAACATATGTGTGTCTTGTCCTTCCCTTCCACACTCTCTATCTGGGGTGCCTTGGCACAAGGTAAAGCCTAGTACAGGGAATGTGTGGATTGCTTGGTAGGTGTTGCCAGGATATCCCATTCTCTTACCACTTGAGAGGTCACACAGTTATGTGTTCTCTTTGCATTAGAGCTATTATAGTTAAGTGTGATAATTATCAAAATGCCCCTGCATGCTTGAGGGGGTGAATGGCAAGAGGAAGGAAAAGAAGGGCAGTGTGCCATCTTCAGTTTTCCCTAGTGCAAATGGAGGCAAGGTGCAACTTTCTTTCTCTCTTTTAGAGAGTATTTTTATTTTTCTGGGTGACTTTCCTGCGTGGAGTTAGATATTGTCTTAGCTGCTTAGGTATATTCTGACAACACTGCTTTCATCTGCAATCTCTTTGCATGTGTCCTACCCCAATCCAGCCGGTGCTGTAAATGAAGTTTCTTCTCACCCAATTGATCTAAGCACAGCAGCAGCAGCTCTGTCAGGTCTAAATATGGAGAGCTGGTAATGAATGACAATAAAACTCATCCATGTATTAAAAATATCTTTTTGGTAGCCCAGAAATACATGTTGTCCTTTCCTCTCTTTCAACCAAAAGTACACTGTCTAGATAGTGCCTGCCTTAATGATCATAGGCAGCATATACTTTTTCTTTTGCTCTTGCTTTATTTTATAGGTTCCAATTCAGATGGAAGGATGATCCTGAAGATCTTTCAGTCTTAAGGTTACTTACTATATTGTTGCATATCATCTGTTTTGCCAAAGGATCGAAATGATGAGAATTATAGCTTAATCCAAAAAGGAAAGGAGAGAAAGAGTTTCAAGGATGATGCTGGTAGCTAAGGTCTCATTTCATTAATTAGATTAATTTAATGCTCATAAAAGACATCACAATGTCAGTCCTCAGGACAAAGTCTCTCCATTCACAGAACAGGCTCTTGTAATGTTTTGGCATCACTACCTGTTTTATTTGCTTGTCAAGGTACACATTGTAAGCAACTATACTTGAGGATGTTTTCTTTTAATTATAGAAGCATAGAATCATTTAGGCTGGAAAAGACCTTTGAGGTCATCAAGTCCAACCATTAGCCTAGCACTGCCAAGTCACCCACTAAACCATGTCCCTAAGCGCCATCTTTTAAATACCTAAAACATCTTTTAAATACCTCTAGGGGTGGTGACTCCATACTTCCCAGGCAGCCTGTTCCAATGTTTAACAACCCTTTGGTGAAGAAATTTTTCCTAATATCCAATCTAAGCTTCTCCTGATGCAACTTGAGGCCATTTCTTCTTGTTATATCACTTGTTACCTGAGAGAAGAAACTGATATCCACCTCACTACAACCTCCTTTTAGGTAGTTGTAGAGAGTGATCAGGTCTCTGCTCAGCCTTCTTTTTCCAGACTAAACAATCCCATTTCTGTCAGACGCTCCTCATAAGACTTGTTCTCTAGACCCTTCAACAGCTTTGTTGTTTTTCTATGGACATGTTCCAGCCCCTCAATATCTTTCTTGAAGTGAGGGGCCCAAAACTGAACACTGTATTTGAGGTATGTCCTCCCCAGAGCTGAGCAGAGAAGAACAATAACTTCCCTAGTCCTGCTACACTATTTCCGTCTTGTCACACTATAGTCCCTCTTGTCAAGACCCTGACTTGATCCCTATATGCACAGGATCTGAAAAGAGAGCTCGCGTAGCTGGCGCTGAGCTTCATCATTGGGACTGTAGCTGCTCTCTGGTCAGGTAGAGGAGCAAAGCAAACTCCCGCAGGGGAGAAGCAGCTGGTGACTCTGTACCACTCAAGGGGAATGGCACAGGAGTCCTGTGAGGGGCAACCTCTGCCCTGCCATGGATGGCCCAGAGAAGCTACTGCTAGTATCGTGCCTCTCTGTCTGCCATGTGCCAGTGGGACCGAGCTCTGACAGACACATTCCAATAGGGACCAAGACAAACAATCTGTAGTTTCTTGGCCACCAAACTGTCCAGATGGTGATAAGTTTTGATTGCTTCTAGTTTTGTCTCTACCTGAAGCGGCAATATGGAGGCGTAAAGGGATCTATCCCATTGCCAGATCCCTAAGCCGTTCAATGTCTCAAGTGAGCTCTCATCTTACCAAGTAAGATCATCTTTAAATTCATTTGGTATCTGTCTCCTAACAAATTTTGTATACACACAATATATACAACAGTAAAATATGTGTTTATATAAAATATTACATTTTGCATTGATATTTATATTCAAGCAAGCACAATTTTAAATATAAAGACTACACGTGTAATGTATGTGTATAGTACATTGACAAGATTTATGTAAACATTATACTACTAGGATAAATGTACAGATGTTCTAAGTGTACATAAGACATTCTAAGATTAGCAGTTAACAGTATCATTGCTATTGGGTTTAGCTGGTAAAAGTATGAGCATGTGCATTAATAATCCTCTACAGTCCCAGTCTCTAACAGTGGGAAATCAAAAAAGAAGGGAATAAATCAACTTCTCTCTCAGCCTGTGAAAAATCCAAGCATTGATGTGGGGCTGTGACACATACTGACTCTCTCTGATTCAGTTTTGCCCTTAGGTCAACTTGCACTTCTTGCACTTAACTCTTCTCTGGTAGTTTCATCTTTTCAAAGGGTATGCAAAATAATCTGAGTTGCTCTTCCTGCCTTTCTCTGCATGTACCCATGAGCCAGGTGGTTATGCAGGATGTGGGTAGAAAATCTGGGGACCTGGCTGGTGAGCTGTCTGTGAGCATAGAGTAAAATGCAGAAGGTCAGAACCAATTGCCAGTTTGGAAATTTTGGATGCCAGTTTTCTAAGTACTAAAATCTCAACCAACCAGTTCAGCTAACCTTCTAAGCCATATTGGATTGTTCTCTAAATTTCTTCCCAGTTCCTGTGTAACATTGTTCAAACAATCATTTCAATGAGTTTTATGAAATTTATGTCAAAAACCTCCATTCCTAGTTCAAATACAGACTGCATGCTCCTAGCAGACATTGCAGGCCCTTTGTATCCTACACACTGAAGCATGGACCTCTGTGTCTCTAAATCCCCTTGTCTATTTGCAGTTTGCTTTCTGGAGCTCTGCGTGATAGGGGAGCTTGCTAGGAGTCCTTTTCCTTGCTGTTTTCAGTGCAGAGTGCTGCAGTTCCACTCAGAAGCAGAGGAAGCAGAGAGAGGGGACCAGGATTTGTGTCTAAGTGCCAATGTGTAAACACCTTGCACTGGGCATAGATGGCTCAAAACATCGAGAAGCTGTGGCACCCCAAGAACTCAAGAGAAGCTGTGTGCTTCTGACAGGTGATTGCTGTTTTCCCCTTGTGACTCAATACAATTACAATATGTACATCGTCTTAACTTCTTTTTTGCCAGAACAATTACTTCTTCATATAATTAAAATCTCTGTGATCATTTGGCAGTTCTTGCATTAGCCAGAGAGATGTTTATGCATTGCCTCAAGTATTAACAAGACAGAGCTGCAAGCCAAAGCACACCATGATTTAAGAGGGTATATAATTTTTGTGTTTATATGTTTCTTTTTATATACAGTGAAAATGCAAGTATTAGAAGGAGACTAGTATCTTTGTTATTAGCCTTTTGAACGTCATGCTTAATGTTTACTTCGATAAAATTGGCAGGTGATGGTTAAGATAGCATCACAAGCACCCTTGGCTCCACCTTCTGCCTTTCAGTGATAGTATATATGGAATGGAAAGGATCAAAAGCCAGAGAAAGCAACTGTATAAACAGTTCAGGTGGTAACAGACTTCATTAGGCAGTAGAATATTTTAAGACTATTGATAATATTTAATTAAGCAGATGTGGCCTTATTTCATCAAGCAGACATGACTAATACTGAAGTCTTTTTATAGCATACATTTAGTTTAGGCACCCTCCCCCGGTGACTGAAGTAATGTAAGGTCAGGATTTCATTTATGCCTAGTCTCTATATGAATACTAACTTTCTAGCCATTAACAGGGAGTGGGTTCGTGGCAGGCATCAGAGGGCATGTGATTCTTCTGGAGAGGTTTGAAATCTATAAACAGCATTAGAGAATCTGTACATTTACTCTGCAGCAAAGGATGAGGAAAAAGAAAAATACTGTCTCTTTCTCTTTATTGCCTTTTAAGAAACAGCAGAAAGAAGTGCAACTCGGTGCACCACACGAGACATCTCAAAATACATTTGATATTCAGAGCTGGAGCATTTTCTCCTCAAAGTGGCAATGACAGCTAAGCATTTCTTAAGAGCATTTCAGGCTGTTGTTTTAAAAATATAAAGGGTGTTTCAGTTCTTCAAAACAAAATAGTTTGTCTTTATTAACAAAGATGTAAAGTTTTCTTACAAAAAATTTCAATTTAACATCATTTTCTGGCCAACACACTTCATAGTGGATGCTGTTGCACTGTCCATTCCCATATTGAAATGTCAAAAAAATTATTTATCATACCAAAATACTTTTCTGGAATTATATGTTTCAAAACAACCTTTGCTTTAAAAGCTAAACCTTCTTATATTATTAGTAATGCAATTACTTTTAGAAAGTATTTGGCAGCTGCTCATGAAAAGTCACTTTTTCCATAGTTTTTCTCCTAAATACTTTAATACACATAGGACACAGTTTAATTACTTTCAGCATTTACACATTAAAACGGAATGACTCTGAAGAAGCTGTCTATTGCCTTGGGTAAAGAATATAATATTAAAATTCTTAAGGATTTCCTACAACATTTAACCCTTTAACAAATGTCCTTAAATGCTTTCTTTAAAGTTTTAAATACTTGTGAAGCAGATCCTGAAGAAATTCAAAGCACTGAAGTTAGAGCTGTATGATTAGATAATTAGCAACATTCTTTGGGCAAAGTGAGATCAGCTTTCAGTTCAGTCCATTTCAATACTTTCCCAGTTTGCACTGTAGGGCCATGAACTGGTTTAATCTCCCTGTATTTTCCCTCTCTGTTGCCCAGCTCCTTCACTGGAGTGGAGAAGATAATCTGGGGAAACCCAGGGGAAGGAGAATGACAAGCATTCTGAGAAAAGCAAATTAGAATGCGTTTGGTGCTATGCTAAAGAAAAGGGTCTGCAGTTAACCTTAAAAATATTAGCAAGCTTTTGCATCTGTTTTTAGTGAAGATTAGCAGTAAGATGTAAAGGCTGTATGGACTCTAGTGTGGGCTGATAAGCCTCAGAAATATCTTCCTGCTTTTTCTCCTAAAGGCTGATGAGACATTTCTGCAACATTATTCCTGTGGAGCTGAGATAAGTTGGAACGCCAGAGCAAGTCTGGTGTATTTATCAGTCAGTGAAAACCTCAGCTCAAATGAAACACTAGTTCAGAAGCTCATCAATCACTCTTTTTAGTTTCCAAGAGATAAGCCAGGCAATGTTTGTTAGGAACAGTTACTGTACCACTGAAATGTAGTTAAAGAGACATACTGTTCATAATCACCAGTTGTGTTATGTGTCATGCTATGAACAGGCTACTTTTATATAGATGTTCTGGGGTTGTGCTCTACCTATGTATTGTTTATGAAGCTGAAGATGGCCCTGAATTAAACTAAAGGCTTGCATTTATCATCATTTATCGGCTTGATGATCAGTCATGTTAGTACCCCAAAGTGCTCATTTCATCAATCAGTCTCCCTTGCCTCCCCTACATGCAGGAAGATAGAAGAAGCTTGGGATTTACTGTGATCCTATCTGGCAAGTTCATCTGAGCATGGCTGGAGGATGAGATTTATCTCCTCAGAGGAGCTGCTGCCTCCAGGGCTGGGGAGTCCTGGGATACCCCAGAATTTCAGTCCCACTCCATCAACCTGGCTCCAAAATGATGGAGAGAGGAGCTTAGCCTTTTTTTTGATTTTTGAATCACCTGGTGAAATCTCTCAGCAGTGTTTGAATTCTCACATAGATCATGCAAAATAGCCTGAATAATTCATCAGGAAAGTTTTCTTTTCCTTTGACAACTGACAAGTCCTTTCTGGTTTGCGGGGTTGTCTATAAGGCAGTGCAGTAAGATATACCCTTATTGTCACATTACGCTCTTCAGAAAGTTTTTTCCTGCAACAAATCATCCTCTTGAAGATATTCATGTAGAAAAGTGCAATTTCTTTTGCTCTGTTTGTCTCTATGTATATCTTTTAACTGTTGATCCACTAGCTCAATTCTGCATCAGAGTTATTTATTGACTCTTCAAGTGCCCAAGCATTCAAGGGAACAATAAATCCAGCTGCCACAGGATTTCTTCTCAGCAGATTGCAAGTATTTTTTCCAGCTTTACTTTCTTCTTCAGCTAGTGGGCAGGGCATAAGTTCCATAGAGAGCAGGTTTTCATACATGAATATAAAATGCAATGAGGGGCTTGTGCAGCTCCATGATCACCTTTCCAAGTAATAATAATTTTTTTTAAAGATAATGTCCCTGTTGTCTGTCTGAGTACTAAAGAGGCCTCCCTTCCCATAATAGCCAGGGAAGGAAAGAGCCCAGGGCTCCATTGATTGTGCACAATGGGACACTTCTTGCAGCCTTTCTCAGGGCAGTTAAGAAAGTCAGCTATTAGTCAGAGTGATGAAAGGGCTAAAGATGGGAAACAGAGAACTTGAAGGGCCATGAGTAAAACTGGTCCCTGTTAGGAAACCAGCTTCATCAAGCTCTAATCAGTGGGGAACCGGCTGTGCTGCCAGGGCCTGAAATATTTAAATCCTGGTGACAGACAAGATACAAGCTGTGTGAGAGGGTATTTCAGGCTGATGTCGAGGAGGAACTGTTTGGTTTTGTGAGAGGAATGAGCTGAGAGAGTGGAAGAAGAGGGGAGGCTGCAATGGAGTTATTAATTATTGTACTTTGCACAGCCTTCATCTCCTTTCTCAGAAAGTTGCAATTTAGGCACAGGCGAGAGTGTTCTGGTGCCAGTGTTGGTCCAGTCATGCTCCTCAAAGACACCTGCCAGCCTTCCCACTCCCTTGCAGCCCTGATGGGAACAAAAATCCAACTCTGTGCCAAGCAAGGGGCCCCAGTATGATCATTAGAGCAAGGTCACTAAAAATATTAAGACAGGGCCACATTCCAACACCACTTAACTATTGTTAAATACCTAAATCCTGATGTGCTAAGCTCTGCTCTCCAGTAGACACCAAAGCCATTCTTGCTCCTTTCCTTTCTCAGACTCAACCCCCATCTCTCAAACTTCATCTGCTTGGCATTGCCTTCAGACCTCACCAAGAAGCATTGCTGGTGCTTTTTGTAAAACAGAATTGTTTTAACAAAGGAACACTTGTCATCTGTAAGAGATAAATCATTGCCTTTCATTTAAAAGAAGAAAAGCTGTGGAAAAGGTAGCTAAGGAAGCAGGAAAAAGCTGTCATCATTTTATCTTGAGTAATTATTTCCAGCATTTGCAATCTAAAATACCATTTCTGTGGGTTACAAGATCCAACAGAAATTAATCACTTCTATGGTCATTTTTTCAAAGTGGCAACTGAAGCTGTACCTGGAGTTGTGGGTCAGATACCAACCTGAGTCTCTACAAACAAATATTGGATAATTGTGCAACAAGACAGATCAGGGCATACTTCACGAACTGCAAAGGAATATCTTTTAATAACTGATCATTACTTGCTTGTTATTTTAATGCAATTTGGATATGTCTATATTGTTACCAGCTCAAAATTTTGCACTGTGATAATAATAATTAACCACACAGTGCTGGCAAGTAGACTTAGGGGAAAATAATTTTTTTTTTTTTTGAGTTGTGCTGTGTTTTGCAAAATCTATCCCTTTTCAATTCCATATTTGAAAGGAGAGAGTCCTGGAAGAAGGCAAGATATAGGCCAGGAATACTTCTTTGACAATTAAAGAAAATATTTTCTTCTAGTTAAGAACAGTATGCTACCATCTCAAATGCAGTGTGAAGTCTCACTGAACTCCCTTCTGTGGCTTTTGGGAAAGGAAAACCATACTTGTGCTACAAATTACTATTATGGTAGAGCATGCACTGTGGTCTATGTCCACATTTCCAGATATTGAGCAGTCTATGCTGAAATTCTTTGCATCCATAAATCCAGCATGCCCCCATAGCAAATCAAATTCACTGCATGTTTACAGCAGCCAGAGATTCTTAGGCACATGGAAAAGAGTGTATCCTTGTGCAAGACACCTTGCAAAGACAGAATAGGAGGAAGTATCTGCTGCTTGGAGATTAAAACCAAAACAAAAAACAGCAATAAGGAGTGAAGGAAGAATATAAGTGGAATGAGCACTAAGGGAAGGACTAAAAAGGCCTACAGGAAACCCAGGCTGAATGAGGAAGAAAACATCCCTGGGGATAAAAGTAATTATTAGTCCTGCACAAACTTCTAGCTCCAATGACTCTTGCCAGCTATTCCACACAAGTTTTCCCAAATACCAGCTACGCAGCACAAGCAGCTCAGTGCAAGATAGTATCTCTTAAAGTTTAAGAATGCCTTTGGTTTCATGGGACTGGAGAAAGCTAGAGAGGGTTGGAACAAGCTGGGTCCTAATTTCTTCAGAATTTCTGTCAGGATATAGAGCAAGATTGGCATATCCATCTCACACAAGCAAACTTTTTGCAGTTGGAGAGGATCAGCGCACTTTTAAAGATCTAGTACAGATGTCTGAAAATAATGGCCAGAGCAGTATTTGCTTGGTTTTTTCCCCCCTAACATCTTGCCTCCCTTTCTAACTGTGTTATGAAATGACTGTAGAAATATAGCACTTAAAATGCTTAGTGACCAAGCCACAGTATGCTTCTTGTTTAAACAATGGCTTCAGAGCAAAAGAAGCCTTGCCAGAGATGCAGACTTCAGCTCCCAGGTATAATAGCACAAACATCACTTGTTCAGGTGGCTTAAAACCAAAAAGACAGTCTAGAGATATCATTGGCAAAATGGCTTTTATTAGTCCAGGTGCAACCAAGCAAGAAATGAGTAGCCACATAGTCCTTCTCTCATGCAAGAGAAACAGTACAGCATACCTCAGGCACCTGGGAGCCATGCTAGAAAGAGAGGACAGAAGCAGCAGTGGGATACTGCAGCATGGACTTCCCTGGGCAGGGGTCTGATCGAAACCAGAAGACAAATGCAGCTGAGCAGCAGAGAGTCATCTGCCCTTGGTCATCTATGGCATGATATTTCTTGAGGAAATATCTGGCTTGAAAGGCAGAAAGAAGATATGGCTGGAAACAAAGCATCTGTTGTTGGTGAGGGCAGCCCACTGAGGCACCATTGTAGAAAACGTTTATGCTGTAGATATGGATCCATCTACACAAGGGAACTGGGCATGTAGCTGGGGCCAGTAGGGTCCAAAGCATGATCTGAGTCAAGTTGGCCCCTCATGCGTCAAAGGGTGTAGGAAGCCCATGTGTAAAACCAATATAGCATACCACAGCTAATAACGATGGCCACTGTGCATAAAACCCAGCCCAAAATAGCCTCCACCTATTTCTGTTATGGGAATTGCTGCATGTCACTGGGCATTGTAATGAACATCAGGAGTGTCCTCTCAACTGTCTCCTCTCCAGGAACAGGGCTAGTTTGAGAAACAATAGGCTGCTTAGGTTTAACCAGCTTTCTAGATGATTTATTTAGGTGTCACATGAAATGTACTTTGATGAGAACTTGGAGTCCTTCAAGGGACTGAATTTGAGGATCAAGCAGAAGTTAGGCTATGTACAGTGGATAACAGGGACAACAGATCCTGTGTCACAGGGAACTGGAAGTGTTCTCCATACTCCAGAGAGCAGTTGTTCCCTTTTTACTCTAAAGAACTGTGCCAGCAATTATTACCACTGCATGTAAGGTTTATTTCCTTAGGCAAAACAGGACTGAATGTCATGCTTTTAAGTTTTATTCTCTTTATAGGTTTAAATAGATAAGCAAAAAAGATTATTCTCATGAGTAAATTCTACAGGCATGATTTTCAAGGTTCAAACTCAACAAGCCATCCTTCATCACAGCACATGTTCAGTGCCATGCACATGCTAAACTGGAAAAAAATTAAGAGTATGGTTTTAGACTTCACTTAACTAGAGCCTGGCTGAACCAGGATAGCAGAAAAACATCTCTTGCCTAGATAACAAAGTCTCTATTTTATTCATAAAAATGCCAATGACAGCAACTTATTATTAAATTCACAGGGTGATATTCTGTAAGATCCCTCCATGAGATACAGATAGAGAAAGCCATTGTCTTCCACCTTTCAGACAACTTTAAAAATGAACAGATGTTGTTCCGTTATGTCCTTAATAAATGTATTTAACTTTATTTCCTGCCGTGCATTAAACTCAGCTAAGCCCTATCTGTTAGTTACATGTTGAGGCAGGGTATGCATATGTGTATCTATGTGTATACCTTAATGGAGAAACTTTATCAGCCTATTTTAAATTAATAAAAGAACTGCACTGTTTATCAGTTTATATTTCACCTCTGACATCATGTATCATTTTCTTTTGTTTTGCCCTGCTTTAACAGTCTCATTTATTTTTCCTTTCTTCATCCTCTCCCTGACTTTCTCCATACATCACTATTATTTATGCTTTCTCCTGCACAGGGAGAGAGCATAACTATTTTCTCTTTTTTTCCTTTTCCCATCCTTCATTATATAAGAAATTTATATGTGTTTCTCTGTGTCTGCATAGTTTCTGGTTAGGAAACACATAAATATATTAAATCTTTTCCTTCTCATCCTGGCATATACACCACGTGCATCCCGCAAACACTTGGTCAGCTCTTATTGTTTGGCAATGTGGGTCCCTTGGCTTGGCTTGTCACTGAGCCCAAATAAAGGTGTGGAAACCACGAGCAGCTGCAATACACAATCACTGTTCAAATATTGGCCCAGGTGGTTGACTCAGCCTAGTCTGGAGGAGTATAGCATCCCTCATCTTGAGGAGCACAGGAGGGAAGGAAAGGCAAGGCAAGGTGGCATAAGAAGACACCCATTTCCACCCACTTGTCCACCCATGGACAATGTAGCTCTGGCTGACTATTTTAAGTTTAAGAGTTCCTTATATTAGTGCAGCAATAGCAGCTAAAGTAGTGCACTTCAGGTGGCACATACTTTTTAAACTTCTTATGAAAGAAACTGTGGTTTCTTTCTATACTTCTCCCCCCTCAGTTGACTCCATGCTGTTAGTTCCAAATGTTTGCTCAAGAGGAACATTCAAGGAAATAAAAATGGGGTAAATCCAGTTTCAACAATAAAGTCTCCATCTCCTGGAAATGACCTTCTAACTTTCTAAAATAAGGAAAAGATTTATGATGGGGAATTTCTTGGTCTTGGCCAGGCATTGAGTGGAACATCTGGGTAAGTGTTATGGAAAATACAAGTTCTGAATCTTGAGATGAGGAGTTGAAGATTGAGAAAGATTCTGTCCTTAAACCTAACTCATATTTGTCTTCCAGCTTCTCATATTAACACCGTTTTACTCCAAATTTTGGATTTTGTCCCTTCATGAAAGCTACACCTGAACTTTTAATGCAATTTCTTTCCAACTCTTTAAGGATCAGATAATATTATTTGGGTATTTTTAGCAGTTTTGATATCAGCTCGAAGTGAAGAGGCACCTCAGTTCAAGAGGTCTTTCTGTCTTTAGAAGGGAAACCACATTAGTATGTCTAACTCTATACAAATCTCAGTATATTCATGTTGATCTGGAAACCACTTCCAACTTCAGTATTTTTAGGAAAGTTCTCTCCTTTAGAATCTCTGTATTTTACCATGCTCTTCTGAGTCCTTCTCACTCATTTTTGCACTTGTCTCAGAATGCACAATTTATTTTTCTGGGAAAGAAAGCCTGTCTTTGTCTTTCAAGCATTGGTAGGAAGACCCTAGTACTCTGGCTCTTGGGATGTATGTTCAGGTATTATAGCACTTCAATCTGTATCTGCTAAATATTTTGAAAATGGAAAAAAAAAAAAAAAATCTTGATGAAAAGAACAGCCATCTTAAGATGTTTGCTTTAGAAAAGTTTCTTTAGGTAGTATTTGCCACTGGAATGCTAGCACCAATTTTTAAACCAAATAATGTTACTTTCCTCTCCACCTTTCACTCAAGGCTTAGGGTGTACTTAGCCCACTCAACAGTTATTAAATGTTACTAGAACTCTTGTTGTAGGAAGAAAATGACAACTTTCACCACAATACTGAAACTTCCAAGAATTCATTAGTCTAGCGAAAGCTAAACAAGCTTCTGGCTGAGCCAAAAGCTTCTGGAGAGAGGGCAGAGATTTCAATTTTTAGCTGACAGATATGAGAAGATTTCATTTTTATCATTTTTCCAATAACGGATTAATGAAAAGAAGTAACAAAACAAAAATGGCCATGCTTTCACCTTACAAGAAAACAACCAGCCTTGTTTTGCTGATTTATGCTGAGGAAACACCCAGACAGTGGCCTGGGACTTTAACAAGGAACAAAAAAGTTTACTCAAAACCTGAAAGCAGATCTCACTAACAGACGTTCTGGTTTCCTGCCTCCAGCAGCTCCCGAAAACAAAGCAGATATTCATATCCACCAGTGGCCACCCCTCACACTCCCATCGGCATATTCCCAGCTGCCCAGTGATGCACCTGGGCCCCCACCTGCCCTGGCTGAGCCCCTGCCATGCCTGGCAAGGGATGCACCAGCTCCTCAATGGCCTCCGTGGGAACAGCCCAAAATGGTCTGAAATGGCACTAGTCCCCCAGGATCCCTAGAGGGGTTAGCAGGGGCTCGTGGAGTGAGGCTGGGCCCAGTGGCTTCTTGGAAAGGGTCAGGGAGGGATCAAGTGGCAGGGAAACACCTGAGAGTCAATGAGGAGAAGAAATGAGCTGGGAATTGGCTGGGATGTGGAAGGTGCTGATCTCATTTGTGGTTTCTGTAGGGTTTAGGCCACTTGTATGCCCTTATCTCTATGCCTCAGGGGCAAGCTTCTCCTCCTTTCAGTTGCTGTCTGCTCAGCTTTCCCAGGGCAGGGCTTGTGTCTCTGCTGTGCAGTTGTGCCAAGTTACCACCACAGCTTTCTCTTCTCACCTACCTCCTTTCCTCCTCAGTGAGTTTCAGCATTTCCTGAAGCCCCGCCTGTTGTGCTGGGACATGGCCTGTCCTTTCTTGCCTGTGCTTTGCATCCTAGTGCAACAAGACTGGGACTATTTTGGGCCCCCAAACAAGGATGCACCAAGCAAGTTACAGCATTGTACCCCATAGTATCAGGCTTGTAGCTATCTGTGTCGCTTCGCACAGTAGAACTGGCAACTCATATTGGGACACAAATATCACTGTGAAAATAATTAATACTAATACTACTAAATAATAATAATAATGTCATTTGTCCAAAATTTGCAGTATCTGTTCAAATAGGACTTCATAGGAATCCTTACCAGGAACCAGCTCAATCATGTGTTGATAGGAAAAAAAAAACCGAACCAAACATAAAAGAAGGACTTGGTGCTCAAGCTGATCAGCTTGAGAAGGATGAGAAACAGTCAGAAATGAGCACACTGTAATGCTTGGCATGTTGTACTGCAGCAGAGCATACGTGGTGTCTCCAGGGAGTTCAGAGCTTCTCAGTTTCTCTCTTCTGAGCTAGCAAGCAGTGCTCCACTGTCCTGTGGCTTTCATCTGAGGGTTTTGGCTATGCTATGCATGATGAATATTGAGATCAATAGGACAAATTACTGCATTCTGCAATGCTTAAATGAGGAGTACATTTTCATCCTGAGTTGTTGAGTTGGTGGATGTATCCATTGCTAACAGCACAGTATTGTTATGGATCTTTTAGCTTGAGCTCTATAGATCTTTCATTTCTAATTGGAAGAAACATTGCAGCTTATTTTTGTTCTCAGTAAAAACATTTTCTTCAACTAACTCTACTGCATTTTGACTAAACAGAGACCTTAAAGCCATTGTTCAGATTCATTTTTTCAGGAATTATTTTGGCCAGGTTCACATCTAAGAACAAGTTGAGACTGAAAATCAGGCTTCGTGGAAGCAACTGCTGTCACAGATTTAATCTCAAAGTAGTTATTGTCTCAAACTTCAGATGTATCCAAAACCCTTCTGGAGTATTAAGAATCTGGCCAAGGCAGAAGATGAGGATTGTTGCTTTCAATTTAGTTTAAAGACATAATAGACATAATCTTGGAATTCCACTCTGAACACCTTTAGCATCAAATAGCCCCATTTTGACCTGATCATAAATCCCAGATCCAGAGTGCAATGTAAACTCAGTGAAATGTCTAGAGTAGATTTTTTTAATGTGGGCAAGCAGCTGATCCTCCCTCCCTCTCCCATCTCGCAATTTCATTCTCATAAATGTTTCCATTCTGGTAGAAATTTTTCCCAGAAAAATCAGCCTTATAGCAGACACTCCACATTTCATCTTGACTTGCTTGGCAGAGTGATAAGCAACTGAAAGCAGTACTTTTTAATGGGAAAAAGTGTTGCATAACTGTCTCTGTATCACTCATTATTTTAATCTGTTTGTTTAGCTGTGGTATTGCCAAGGCATTTATTACTTGAATATTAGGGCACTGGCTAAATGTCAATTACTTCTTCAGCTTTGCTGCAAAGAATTAGCAAAATAAAAAGGGAAGATTCTCTTTTCTCATGCTTAGTACGTACAGATTTGGCATTACAGGCAAAGTATGTTCTTAACATATGGGTGGAGAAGGCATTTGGGGACCCCTGTAACACCCAAGAACCCCAAATAGTTGATCTGAAATGCTTTTTTTTTCTTCTCAATGTAAAGGTATTTTCAATTTTCTTCAATTTTTACACTGACTTTTTAAATGAGTTGGATAATACTGTGCTTAATGGTGTTATGGTTACACATGCTAAGACTAGAATAATTGAGACTCCTCCTTGTGACTGTAATCTGGATTTCCTGGCTATGTTCCTTCAGCTCATGCACTGGTGATGGAATGCATTACTCACAAACTAATTAGTGCATCTGAATTTATACATCGTTATTAATGTCTTTGTTTCATGCCAAAGTACATTTGGTGTTTCACAAACCATGAAAGTGGGCAGTGCCTAAGGAAAGGTTGACATGCACAATAGATACATTGGCTGTAGCAAAGCTGCTTTAATGATCAACGGAAAAAGTACTTGGAGGAGAAAAAAAGCTTCGTTGCCTGCCAGACATAATTAGATGAGAAACACAAGACAATTGTGAGTCTAGATTTTAGTCAGCTAGGACCACTTGGAACTAGGTATCCAGTAGGGCTAGCTACACTTACATTCACACCAGATCAAGAGATGTGATTTCAGATGGGACCTGAGGTAGGGGAGAACTAGCAAAATGATGGGGAGGCGGCAGATCAGTCTCAAGTGAAAAAAAATGAGAGGCTGTGGTCTCATAAAAGAAGTCTGGAGTTTGGCAAGTCATAGGAAGGCTAAGAGGCAGCTGGAACCATAAAAACAACACTGGAGAACTTCTGCACATGACATTCAAAGAGTGTTTTAAGGTATATAATAATGTCAACAGAAGGATTCATGGGGAGATAGCAGGCATGGATATATTTAAGCCAGAAGTTACATGGAGGTTTCTCAACCTGATGACATGAGGCTCCAGGACAACCTTCCAATGGAAAGTGAGAGCAGATGGGCACAAGGTTGTGGGATGGAGGCTGGTCAGGCATGAGGGAAGAGATGCGTTGTAAGTCCCTGGGAAAAGGAGCCAGCATTGCTGGAGTCCTTCACCATACTATACTCCTTTGTGTCAACCTGTGGGAATTGCTAAACTGTCAAACTATATTCCCTTGAAGGACACAAGACATATTGTACATAAGATATGTAACTTCAGTGCACCCAAATTCCTCCTAATGACAGTGTTTCCAACTTGTGTGCAAAGTATAAAATTCAGTGGTTCATCTCCTAATCCTGGTGATCTTCTGATCTTATTTTTCACTCCAAGACTCAGATTTTTTATGAATTCTGATTGCTATTGACTAAATCTGCATCAACTAAAGGTCTTGTGACAGTTTGCTGAACTTGAGGGTTGTGGGCTGAGGCAAACTCTTGAAGAAGACCTTGGATGCCCTCTCATTTTGCCAGGCCTCCTCTGCACACTGATGCATGGTGAGACTCAGGAATGAGATTAATAGCTAGCTCTTTCCCTTTTACTTCTGCCTTTGTTGGAAGTATCTAACCTTTCACAAGACACATGAACTTTTATTTCAACTGTTTCTTCCTTGCAAGAAGTAAGACAAGTTGTATGCCTCACCTTCTTCCATATTGACCACAGATGGTTAATCACAGTCTCTCCTTCCATTAGTGGGGAGGAAAGAATCTTCTGTTTTCAGATATTTACCTTGATATTTCATTTGCTGTAATTAAATTTTTTGTTCAGTGTCCTTGGAAGTCAAATAAATCAGCTGCAGTTACAGCATATACTTTCTGCCTTGTTGTTGGTAAAATGATACCACATCAGCAGAATGCACTGTGCTGGAAGTGTTCCAGTCCCCTGAGAAAGCTTCTCACAGTTATCATAACACGCAGTCAGCACACATGAACAAAGAATGAGGAAAGCTAAACCTAAAGCAAATTCAGTACTGTGATTAGAGAATATATAAATATCTCTTCTATCATATATTGCCCTTACCTTTACAAAAACACTTATCCTTTAAAATCACTGGCCAAACAAAATGCCCAAAGTTGGGGGTTTTTTTTCTTACTACTTTTGCCAGTGAAGCTGGGTCTAGGTCTTGTTCTTAGTCACTGAGTAAATGCTGAGAGTTGGATCCCTCTGTTTTAGCAAGCCCAGTGTGCGGTAATACATGATTACTGACTCTTCCACTTTTGTCTCTCACACTTTCCCTCTCTCCCTCCATATATATGTGTGTGTGTATATATGTCTGCTTATGTATACACACACATATGTATATGTATATATATATGCAAATGGATGGTTTGTTTTCAGGTTTTTAAGTGGCTTTTAAAACTACACAGAAAACCACAGTCATAATTTTAAACATATTTTTGAAAGTAGTGATGTCAGAGCTTTTAAGGGACCTGTCCTACCAAGATGACAGCCCAGGTGAATCAACATTGTCTGCTGAAGTGAAGTCAGAGCAACAGCAGGAGGATTTCTTGAAATAGATGCAGCCTTATTTTGCCAGACATTTTATGTTTAAGAAAAGTTTGAGTTTGATTATTTCAGCTTAGTTTAGAGGCATTGCTAGTGTTCTCAAGTCTGTCAATGAAACAACAAATGGAATTGATTGAGCAAGTGGTGGAGGTAAAAGAAACAACATCTTTGGAATATACGTCTCGAAGTTCACCACAGCTGTCTGTTTGGTGTTGTTGCTTTTAACATGAAAAGGTCACAATATCACACTTAAAATAGGTACAGTTGAAAAGACATTCAAATAAACAGTGGCTCCCATTGGGATAAACTGAGAGACTCTTTGCTTTAAGAAGAGGTAATCATCGCCTATTTCCATAAAGCTCATCACTGACACATGTCCACACATGTGTATACTCATTCTCATTTGCACCTCTCTTCCTCCATCAGACTAATAATTGACCTTGGAAAGATTGTTCTGGCACCCTGTGTCCCTGAGAACAGGAGGCAGTGTGGGAGAGGAGCCACTTGGTGAACGCAACCATGGTCACAAGGCTGTGGAGCATCTTTCAGCTGAATCATTCTTGCCTTTTAAAGAGCATTGGGCAATGCTTTGGGATTCAGTGACCTGCAGGGACACTGAACTGAACTGCTTATGTGTGTGGGAGGAAGGGGCATGTTTTACAAAGGACAAGTCTGTTAAAAAAAAAAATCAACAAAGCAAAGCAAAACCAACAGCCTACTGCAAAATATGCTGAGGGATCTCAGGGCTTGGATTGCTGAAGGCCCTCAAATTCTGCTGCAGCCATAAATATGTGAACAAGTTAAGCTCTTTGTGGTTTTAGCCGATCCTAGCCATGTTTAGTCTTAATCTATCTCAATCACTAGCTACCTTTTAAAAATAACATTTTGTTCCAAAACATCTTTAGTTAATTCTTGCTTAGTTTGGAAAGGAATTATATTTGGAAGGATGCACATGTCCATGTGGCTTTGACAGATACTCCCTTTACTGTTCTCACCCATCATAAATTTTCTTGAACTATAATATATAATGCCTCAGCATCAGGCTACCAAACGCTGGATTATAAACAATATGGGTTTTTTTCAGGGGAACCTAGATCCCATAATAGTCCAAAAGAAATTAAATTCTTGAAAATATGCCAAGTTGATATATGAGTGTTCTTGGATCTTCTCCATAATGCAAGTCAGAGGCAACAGTGCTGCTTACCACACAAGAAGCTAAGGAAGGAGGAATAAAAATTTTATAATATTTGAAAGATCATGCCCACAAATGTCTCTGGAAAAGGCCTGGCATTTCACATGGAGATGTAGCTCTCTCTGAAGAACAAGAACTTGGCTTTAATTATTTAATGTAAGGAAAACAGTTTCTGAGATTAGTTTCCAATCCAAGGGTAATTGAAACAAAGCCTTTTAAATGGTTCATTTCAGGACATCTTTTGCCCTCTTTTCTCAAGTGAAATATTAATTTTCATTTCTCATTCCCCTCTCAAATTAGAGCAGCCTGAGAGACTGCAAGTCTTGAGAAATCTGGTCTCAAATTCTCTTTTTACACTTCTTAAGCAAACACTTCTTTCTTTCCACTTCAGCTTCTAGATACCCTGCTGAAATTTTTAACCAGGGAAAGTCTTTATCACATGATTTTTGCAACTAGATATTTGATTTGTATATTCAGATTGCATTTGTGCTGGAATCAAGCAGTTAAACAATGTGTCTCCTTGGTCATGTGAATATGTGCTAATGTAGCTTGCATGCACACATGTGAGGCTACGAAGAGCAAAAAACCTGTTTGCACATAAATTTGTGGAAAAGCAGGTAACTATAGGCCGGTCAGCCTCACCTCCACCCCTGGAAAGTTGATGGAACAACTTGTCTTTGGCACTGTCTCTAGACATATCAAGGATAAGAGGGTCATTAGGGACAGTCAACATGGCTTCACCAAGGGGAAGTCATGTTTGACCAACCTGATAGCCTTTTATGAGGATATAACCAGGTGGACAGATGATGGCAGAGCAGTGGATGGGTCTACCTTGAGTTCAGTAAAGCTTTTGATACAGTCTCCCATAGTATCCTCACAGCTAAACTGAGAAATTGTGGTCTGGATGATCAGGTAGTGAGGTGGATTGTGAACTGGCTGCAGGATAGAAGCCAGAGAGTAGTTGTCAATGGGGCAGAGTCTAGTTGGAGACCTGTATCTGGTGGAGTCCCCCAAGGTTAGGTACTGGGACTGATACTATTCAANGAGGATGGAGCCAGGCTCTTTTTGGTGGTGTCTAATGATGGGACAAGGGGCAATGGATATAAGCTGGAACATAGGAGGTTCCACCTAAATATGAGAAGAAACTTCTTCATAGTGAGGGTGACAGAGCACTGAACCAGGCTGCCCAGGGAGGTTGCAGAGTCTCCTTCTCTGGAGACGTTTAAAGCCCGCCTGGACACATTCCTGTGCAACGTGGTCTAAGTGATCCTGCTCCGGTGGGGGGATTGGACTAGATGATCTTTTGAGGTCCCTTCCAATCCCTAACATTCTGTGATTCCGTGTAACATTCCGTGAAAATGGGGAGTGCAATTTTGGAAACCAGATTAAAACCACCTACAAAACAGTTTTCAAAAATTTGGCTCTAAATATTCTGATATTTCATTTCCATACTTTTTTGGAGAGCAAATTACAGTGGCCTGCAGATACAAACATATATGCATAGTATGCAAAGAGCACAAAACCAAGATTATGTTGTGCTGTTTGTGCAATTCTAAACAATTCAGTATTAAATTCCAGGACACATGCAATTACACAAAACATGAAAACCTCAGAAAAAAAAAATAATAATTTTCAAATTCATTCTGGTTTGTAAATCAATTTCTACTTCTCTAGTTTCCACTGAACTGAAAGAAATAGAACTCAGAAACCACCATTATAAGGGATTTTAGTTTCTCTGCTAGCATATGACAACTTAAGGGGGGAGGCAGGGAAGAATGTTATCAGCAATTTCCAAAGTCACTTGCAGTTTCTTGTATTATTCAAATCAAGTTAGTGAATCATCCCCAAGAATGACATTACACGTGGTGCATGAAAGTCACTTTGGGTCAGTTCCACAGAGAAATGTGATTTATGCAGCCAGCCATCACATACGGTGCCACAAGGTCTTGCTGCCTCTACCCACAGCACCCAGCGCAGCCAGCCACATGAACAGCACTGCAATCAGACACAGCAAAGGGTACAGCTCTAACAGCTAAGATTAGCTAAAGTGTGCTTCAGTAAATGGGAACTATGATCTATTGATTTAATGAAATATCCATAAATATCTGTATCTCTGTGTATATGTAGATTTTTAACCATTTTTTTTCTTAATTGCTTTTCTTTAATGAATTAAGATGAGCCACTGGTGCTACCATGTAAGCAAGACTTGCAGCCAGACACCAGCGCTGCTGTAATGCCCATCTGAAGTAAAAGTTTCTTGAAACAACTTTACTGTGAAGGTCCAAAATCAGGAGTACTGTCTGGTTTGGCTTCTTCTATATCCCAGCAAGTGGGATTTCTCAGGTGTTAGGCTGCTATCCACTTCTAGGAGGGCTGTTGAATTTAACCCAAAGGTAACATATATATTTGCATTGGATAAACTTGGTTTAAGAGAGGATTTTCACTCTCAAAACATGTACATTCCTGGGCTGTAAGGGACACTTCCACAATGAGTCAGAGGGATACAGAGACCTTTTGTTTACCAAAGTCTGGGAAATCATTTCATCTCAACCAACAGCCTCCTTACTGACAACATCTTGACTACTTCTAGTGATCAAATGGTTTTTCACAGCAGGGCTCAGGCAGTAATTTTCTCTAAGGAACCTGCTAGTATTTTGTCTTGTTAAGAGGCCATTCATCCTTACATTTAAACTGTCACATACAGGAGAGAACATTAGAAAGTATTTGCAATTGGAACACAGCTGCAGTGAGATAAGATACCTTACTTTTTGTAGACTTATTTTAATTATGTTCGATTTAATCAGCTGCTGAAATTCCAGGTGGAAGCACCAGGGTAGTAGGAGTGGATTGCACTCAGGGAGAGCAGATGTGAGGGAAGACTAAAGCCTGACAAATCATGCCCTTCACATTATGCTCAAAAATCCCATTTTTGCTATTACTCACAGCAAACCATGCCAAAATATGCCTCTGAGCTTCGGCACTATCAAGTCAGAAGGCTTGCATGAGAAGAAGAGAGGACACTTATTTTCTTTAATATCATGAAGAGAAGGAGAACAGCAGGCTGTATGTAGCTAGGACTCAAATGTCAGTAAGTGTGCTCTGTCTCCATTTTACATGTTGGTCGACAAGTTCCTGCTCCTGGTGCAAGCCCCTGCCCTTAAATTTGGTTCTGCTAGGTGTTGTGGGCTTTGCAGCTTGGCAAGTGCTGTGGCATATCCCCTGTAATGGAAACAGTTCCTCAAGTGTGATGAATTTCAGTCCAAGGAAGGTGTGACATAAGCAGGGCTACCTGTTACCTTCCTTAAGATTGCTTGGTTTTTAAGCCCATTTAAGATCACTTCTCTCCCTCCAACATGCAGTTGTATGTCAAGCATCAGTGACTCTCCACATCTCAGTGTTTCTTTTATTTGCATTGGAATAGTTCAGATGGAAGAAAAAGGGAGTGATTTGAAAAACACAAGTAGTAAAAATTAGTAACATTTTCACAGAAGTTTTAAAAATATATTGATATCAAAGCACAGAAGTATGGAACAGTGGAGGTTTAATACCAGGCAGCCATTCCTTCAGATAAGCACACAGTGCCACAGCTTGCAATTTTACTTTTCTGCCACATGATTCAAAAATTTGGAAATAGGCAGCCAAGCTGATGTTTCCCAGAAGTCAAGTGAACATATAAGGTCATTGCATTACTCAGCCTTCTGCTGTTTACTCTAAACACCAAGAAAACAGAGCTGCTTAGGTGGTCGTGTGATCTTCCACAAGGCCATGGAGATTCATTAGCATTTGTCGAATGGATTGTGCCCAAAGCAGAGGTTTGCTCTCCTTTGGCTGAATGAGAGAAGTCACTCGTGTCCCATGCTGACACCTGAGCTCAAGCACTGGCAAGCTGGCACCAGCTATGCTCTCCAGCCATCCAAGCACTTCTAATCATACCAGCAAGGACCAACAGCAACCTTGAGCGGTGCTCATACAGTTGCAGAGAAAGAAGCATCTGTGTTGAGGAACAAGTAGAAGCTGGAGGAGGAAGCAAAGCGATCTTGAAGGGGTAACAAGGAGTGGGCAAATGCTGATATGACAGCAACAGAGCCAGTGGGGAATGGGAGAGAGGCAGGACCTCTGATGCAGCAGGAACATTGGAGCTGCTAGGCTGAAATGAGAGGAGCCAGCTGAGCAACCTGTGTTCTGGTCTACTCATGTGCAATTGTTCTTCATCTGGGTAGCAGATGGTTGTTGGTGACAACACTGTTGCAGAGGTGGTCATAGGACTGGTGGAGTGGCAGCTAGTCTGAATTAGAAAGAAAAGGCAGAAGATGCTTGGTGTGACGTTTTTTTAATCCACCCTTATTAACTGGATTATTATTGATGATTGTTGTGTATCTTTAAACAGTGAAATGGGTTAGTTCAGGAAGAAGGGTTTGTGAGTTACATGAGTTTGTGAGGATTGGTATGTGGCAGAGTTTAAAAGGTTGATAATTTGTGTAGTATCAGGAGTCAGAAGGTAGAGCTACACCCATCATAGGTATCCTTTGACTCCTACATGAACTTGACTTGTTATTTTTAGGTTATTAAGAGTAAACCAAGTCTCCAAATATCCATACATATTTGTGCTTAGGTAACCTATACTCAGTTACTCACTGAGCACACTGAAGTACACAGACACTGGACAATCCATTGTGTGCATATGCACTATATAGTATGCTCTATACATGTATGAACTCATTATATAAACGCATTTGTGCAGGGTGTACACAGTGTGTATGTAACTGAACACTAAACAGCACTGCTGAGTGCAGAGAGCCTTTAGGGATTACACCTGTTTGTACAGGGATATAAATGTTTCTTTCCCAACTTACAGTCTATCACAGATTCTCATTGAGAATTTGTTCATGATTTTATACCCTGACCACAAAATTGTCGTTCTTTTAATGTGCTCTTGGAAAAAAATCAAAATGATATTGTGGAAAAGAATCTAGACATGGAAAATAACTTAGACATGAAAGCTGTTCCAACTCTCCCACTGAGCCACTCTTTCCTACTTATTCATGCAACCTTTATCCTGCTTAGAGAAGTTTTAAATAAAACCAAAAATGTTACATTAGAAGTTACGTACCCTATAGTTGTGGATAAGATTTTCTTTTTCTTTTGGATGTCTAGTCACAAAATAGCTCCATTAAGGAAGGTGTCTGCTGAAGCAAATATAAAACATACTCTACATTCTCAAAGTAGTATGTGTTAAGATTATTAGGTGATTATGACTATGGTGAGATGAGCTTTTAAGAGAAATATTTGAGGGCAGCCTCACAGAGGACCTATTATATCCCTGCATTACCGCACTAGCATTCCTGATCAGACCCTTTTGAGCAACCCATAACACCAATCTTGGAAAGAAAGTAGTTGCTTTGTTTCCATGGGTACAATATCATGTAGCTCTTATGTTATACATCACAGTGTAAAAAATATACTACCTTTTATTAAGATGTGAATTAGTTCAATGGCAAGTTAATGTACCTAGCAATCACCAATCCTGCAAAGCCAGTTACTGCTAAGTTTCTGCATCCTGGGATGTGATGTCTCCATATTTGTGTCTTGCTCCAAATTTACACACTGGGCTGGAGGAATGGCAGCCCTGTGCTTGTGATGGTGCCTCAGACACAGGAGTGCTGATGCCCAGTAAGACATGTTCCATGTTAACACCCATGCAAATCCCTCAGTCACACAGACAGCAATAACAGATAAGGCTAGAAATGCACACATCCGATGTAAAGGCCAGTGATTAAGGGCTCCGCTGCCAATTTCCAGTATTCTGAGACATGGAAGAGTAAAGATACATATGGAAGAGCTAGATGCAAGTGTCTTCCTCTTTCTAAAGCCAGTATCCCTGTCCTGTCCTCCTGCTCTCAATCCAGCATAGGCTAAATTCAAGATAGGTGTATATAGAGTTCACCTACTTGCTTATGCAGTATCTAGCAAGTAATTTTTATGCAGTGTTGTTACAGAATAAACATCCATGCTATACTATAATCAGTAATGCCTTTTGCCTCCCTAAGGAAAAGTTTATAGCATAAAAAGATGGTGAGTGCCCAAGGTGCCTTCTCCCAACTCTCAGTATCACAGAGCCTCTGCAGGGCTAAAACCACAGAAATTTTGGGGCCTGGGGTTTAGTCTTTTTCATCTTTCCAAGTCCTTACATTAAGACCTGTCAGAAGTTGAGAAAGAGTTGCAAATCTGAAGAAAATATAGCTAGGATCCTTTCAAAACCATCAAATTTTCCCTAAATTATTTTTGTGTTAGCCCATCCCAGGAACCCTGTGTACTCTCCATTGAGTGGTAATGGGCCTGTTTGCTTTCTCTACAAAGATGCTGTGGTTTGATTGTTTTTCTGCTCTCTGAGGCTGGTGTGATATAAAAAATTAAGTCCATATGAGCCATATTTAGGTTAGAGCAACCCCATATGTATAAGGAAGCTTTCCCATATGTCTGGGCTCCTCTGGGTAAGAACTTCAGTCACATACATAAACCTGATAAATGCTGTCAAACTGATAATCCTGTACCTACCAAACCTCTCACAAAATGAGAACAATGGGCTTTGAACTTGCTCAGTGTCTCTTGCAGCACATTCTTGATTGGCTCTGAAAGCTGCTGCATTGAAGGGAACCCAGTGTCTTGCTTGTAACAGCACCTCGGTAATGTAGAGCTCTGGGTCCTCTGAAAGCTGGTGAGAAAGGAAAATTGAAATGGCATAATGAATGAGACAAAATGAAATTAAGAGAAATGTGAAGACAAGCAATTTTGCTGGCAGCTTTTATGGTGCTGGGAAACTGTCGTCTTGTGTTACAGCACAGAGCTATACAGTACTAATACCAGAAAATACGATACACAGTTCTGTTTATTAATGGATTTTCTTTTTTTTTTTTTTTTTAATACATTATCCTTGGTGACACTGCATCAAAATAAAGAGGTGAGGAATTGATCCTTTGCCTACCTGTTCTAATTTTGGTATAATTTCTTTTTCTGAGGTATCCCAAATTTGCCATGGTGTATGGGAGACGAAATGAGGCCACCTGGGTATGAAATGCTGGTTAGTTTGTGTAAGTATTTGTCCTTGACCTAGAAATTCCTAGCAGTGCAGGGTTTCTCATTATAATCAAATTGCAATCCAATGGTCCTCTGGCAATTCCTACTTATATTCTGATACATTTCCTTTCTTCTCCTGGTGCTCATTCCTTTTTGTATTCAGTATCATAAAAGTGTTGCTTTCCAAATATATATGTTGCCATCACATTTAGAGGCCCTGGAATCTACATGGATCAAAATCCCATTGTGTGAGGTGTTATACATAACAAGTTACAGTCCTAGTCCCAAGGGGTTTATAGTCTCAGTTGACAAGGTGTGGGTGGTTTAAACCCTGCCAGGAC
>VYZX01011747.1:0-29362 GCA_013401335.1 Brachypteracias leptosomus
CAGGCCCCAGCACTTCAGCTCCCCACTCCCCGTGCTCACTCTGAAGCTGCTGCTGGCAGGCAGGACACTCATCCCGGGTAGCAGGGAGTTTCCTCCTGCAGGAGCAGCACTCACGTGGCACCCGGCCAGAGAAACCAGCTCCAGGCCAGTGCTGCCAGCAGCTCTTTGCCAAAGGAGCCAGGGCCTTCCTGGGCGCGGGGGCTGCCCGGGGACAGGAGGATGCTCCTAAAGCCGTGTTTGAAACTAAACCAACCTGGCTGAGGTTAAAGAGAAACAGGTTTTTACATTTTTTTTTTTCTCTTGAATTCATTTGTTGGAGGAAGGAGGCTTGGAGACACAACAGCGTTGAGTCAAAGTGAAATATTTCTTTCAACCTACACAGGAAAACATCTTATATGGGTTGAGGGTTATTTATCCTCCTGCGTAAGCTTCCACTTATTTATGTAGCAGTGCTTTTAGGGTGATTTTAAAACAAAAACAAATGCTGCTTTGAGAAGAGCCAGAAAGTTTTGTCTCAACCCTCCCTTCTCTTTCACACACACAAATATGGGCAGCTCGGGGTCAGAATTGTTCATCGCCTGATCAAATTGCTAAATAATTTCTGCCTCGTGTGGGACTCAATCTCACAGTGGCTTCATTTTCACTAAAACTAATAAAAGCCAGAGAGAAAATGTGTAAGCTGGAGGTCGCTAGCAGCCCTTCCGACAGTTCTCCAGGATATCCCCGAGTTTCATGCCAAACTCAGCTTGGGAATGGTGACAGATGACCCCCCCTTCCTCTCACAGACACGGTGTATAGATAGGTGGTCTCATGTCCTGGTCCCATCATATCGAAGCTCTCCAGGTCCCCAGGGACTGTGTGGTGAGACCTCACTGGTGCCAGGACCTGTTTTGGGCTCAGCTGCTGGGTGGGGAGGCAGTGGTCGGCCGGGGTGGAGTCTCTGAGGTGGAGGAAGTGAGGAGCCAGCGTACAACCTGAACTTGGTCACCCTCGACCCAAACCCCGAAGAGGAAAGCCTGCACGCAGGACGTCTTCCTGTCAGGAAATATTAATCATGGCCATGTCCAAACATGGTAAATGAAACCTCAGGAAAACTGCTCCTTTGGCAGTGGAGGGCTGTACACTAGCATATTCAGGAAGGCCATCATGCCTCCAAGGCAGGACCTACCCGTCATCAGGGCACCATCTAGAATTACGTATTGCCTCCACGATATTTGCATCTTGGAACTAAACTCTCAACTCATCCCTCCCGTGCTTCTGTACGGATGGGAGTGGTCACCATTGTTTCGTGGGCTGGGGGGAGAGAGACAGGGAGGTGAGCCAGGTACTGGAGTGAACACTCCTGGAGAGGAGAAGTGTGGGGGAACCTTGGGGTTAGTTATGGAGTTACACCAAGTACAGGTGCAAAATCAGCCTGAAGATGTTCTCAGTTCACTCTGGTTGCTCACCCTCACACCAATGCTGCTTTCTGCTCTTGCAGAGATGCCATTAGGGCAACCAGTGGGACTAGCCTGTCCATGGGAATCACTGACACATGCTGGGGTAAGAGAGTGGTTCTATTCAGGAGCATGGTTGTCTTTTCTGGTGTGTTTTTGCTTGTTTTTGTAACACAAGTGTCTCTTTTGGAAGGTGCTGAACTGCTGGGGCCTGGGCTGTGGGCCCTGAGTTGGAATTGACCTACAGATGAGTCCCAACCCAGCAGAATGTTTTGTTCCCCCAGTGGTCTCAGGCCCCAGAGGCAGAACCTGGCCCACCTGTGTGAGGCCCCAACTGCCTCCAGGTGATCATGGTTTAGGTGGTGAGTGAGGCTAGAGCTATATCAACTAGGAACTGAATAAGTCTGGGAAGAACCTGGAACTGAGCCAGTCGGAGAGAAGCAACAGAAGAGAAGAAGCAACAAGCAACAGAAGAAACAAGAAGCTGATCAGCTTGAAGAAAGCTCCTGAGAAAGAGAGTTCCTGTAACAGGTGAAGAATAAAAGATGAACAAATGAAGACTAAAAGATGAAGAGGAACATAGATGTTTGTCCTGAGTGTGGAAATGAAGACTAAAAGATGAAGGTATGTTGAGGAAATGTTGCTGAGTTTGGCATGGGCCAGAAGAAGCAGAGAATTAGCAGCACAAAATTGGTGTAGTCAGCAGGATGGTTTGAAGAAGGAGAGAGAAAGATAGCAAAACAGGTGCAGAGTCTGACCATGAACACTGGAGATGACTCCTGGTGGTGCCACTTCACATGGTGGTATCAAACTGGCTGCAGCCTTGGTGTTCTAGAGGAACTTTTTCCTCACCAGATTATTTTTTTTCTCCAACATTTTAGTCCTAGAGTGTGAAAGGACTAAGGGTGAGACTTTCACAAGAGTCTATTCTAAAGGAGCTGTACCATACTGAAGCTCTCATCTGAAAAGAGGTGCCAGCATCTCTGCTCACAGCACTGTGTTGGAAGCATCTTGGAGCAAAAGGTACATGCTCTTGTGGAAATCCCTCCCCACCCCAGCCTCATCTACCTTCTTGGCCAAGGCAAATCTGACCTGATTCTGATTTTTAAGCCAAAGCTATGGCAAGCAAAGGATCAAAGTGGGACCTTGGTGTAGGAAGAGGGTGAGCAGCCCCTTAGAGGCTGGATGCAGAGGTGAAGTTGAGGAGACTCTGGTACAGCCATCTGCAGGCTCCTCCATGGAGCTGGAGGAGACAATTCCTCCCACCTCCATGGACTTAGTCCTACACAGGGACTCCTGCAGCTTGGCTGTACTCAAACACAGTGGGGTACAGCTGGGCTACATTTTAAAGAGCTGCCCTAAGGGCAGGCAGCTTCATAGGCCAAGGATTCTGACCATGCCACTGGCTGTTGGCCCAGCTCCAGCTCATCTGGTGAAAATCCAGCCAAGTGCCAAGATTGAGCAATGCCGGGTCAGGCTGTACCTCGCCTACTGCTGCAAGGGGTTCAATCCCAGCAGTGCAGCTCCCTGAAAGTTCCTGGTGGTAAATGGAAAGCATGAGGAGATCCTCAGATGAACACTGCAGTGACCAGAGCTGGGGAGAGACCTAATGCAGGCTCCCAGACATCTGTCCCATCCCAGCTGGAAACAAACTCCCCAAAACATCATGTCTCTTGCCTGTGAGTCCTTAAATCCTTCTGGGGACCAAGCCTCACTTAAAGGGTCAAAGTCCCTTTCAGAGACCCCCTTTGGGGGACAATTCTTGCTTGTGGGGGTCAAACCCATTTTGGTGGTCAACCCTTGCCCATGGGGCCCGAGTTCCTTTGAAGGATCAACCTTTACCTGTAGGGCCCAAACACCTTTCGGGGATCAAATCCCTGTTGATCTAAAATTTCCCTCAGGGGCCAGGCCTTGTTGTTATGCCCCAAGAATCTTCAGGTGGGCAGAATCCCTTCAAGATGCCAAACCTTGCTTGTGCATCCCAAACCTCTCATGAGACCAATGCCCTACTTGTGGGGGCCAAAACCCCTACGGGGCCCAAATTCCTTTGGGGGGGCCAAGCCTTTTGTGTAGATGCCAAATCCCTTTGGTATCCAGAAACCCTTCTGAGGGTCAAACCTTTCTTCTGGATCCAAACCACCTTGGGGTCCAAATCCATTTCAGAGGCCATTGGTTGTGGGGCTCAAAGCTGTTATGGGGCCCAAATCTCCTGTGGTGCCCCACTCTGTTTTGCAATCCAAGTTGTACCTCTAAGTCCCTAACCACTTGCAGGGAATCAAACTCCTTTGGGGTTCAAATCCACCTTAGAGGCCAAGCCTGCTTGTGGATCCCAAATCTCCTGTGGGGCCAAAATCCATTTTGGGGTCCAAACCTTGCCTGTAGGTCTCCAACCCCTTGTGAGTCCCCAACCCCCTGCGGTACTCAAATATATTTTGAGGTCCAAATTGTGCTTGTGGGTCCTCAACCCCTTGTGGGGTCCAAACCCCTTGGGACACCCACATCCATTTTGGGATCCAGACTGTCCCTGCGGGTCCCAAACCCCTTGTTGGGCCCAAATCTATTTTGGGGTTCAAGTTTTGCCTGTAGCTCCCCAACTCATTGTGATCTCTGAACCCCTCGAAGCACCCAAACCCCTTTTGAAGTCCACATCTGCTACAGGGTTCCCTATCCCCTGTGGTACCCAAATCTGTTTTGGGGTCTAAGCTTTGTCTGTCAGTCTCCCAACCCCTTGTGGGGTCCAAAACCCTTGGGACACCCACATCCACTGTGGGGTCCAAGTTGTCCCTGTGGAACACAACCCCTTGTAGATGCCTAAGCCCCTGTAGTACCCAAATCCATTGTGGGGTCCAAGCTGTATCTGTGTATCCCCAACTCCTTGTGGGACACAAACCAGGGCCTAAGTTCTGCCTGTGGATCCACAACCCCTTGTGGGTCCCTAAACCCCTGTGGTCCTCAAATCCATTGTGGGGTCCAAGCTGTGCTAGCGTGTTTCCACTCCTTGTGGGACACCAAATTTTGCCTGTCAGTCCACAACCTCTTGTGGGGTCCAAACCGCTTAAGGCACCCACATCCACTTCGGGGTCAAAACTGTGCCTGTTTCCCCAAGCTCCTTGTGGGACCTAAAACTCTGTGAAACCCGCATCCATTGTGGGATCAAAGCTGTGGCTGCGTGTCCCCAACTCCTTGTGTGTCCCCAACCTCCCCATGGTCCTCAAACCCATTGTGGGTCCCAAGCTGTGCCTGTGGGTCCCCAACCCCTTGCAAGGCCCAGATCCCTCCGTGGGACCCACACCCATTGTGGACTCCACGTCCACTTGTGAGTCCCCAGCGCCCCGTGGCTCCCAAGCCCCCCAGGNCGCCTGTCACCGCCTGCGTCAGAGCCCGGAGTTTTCCACTGACGAAAAAGGGCAGCGCGGCGGAGCCCCGGCCCCGGCAGAGCGGGAGCCGCCGCCGCCGCGCCAGTCACCGCCACCGGAGTCTCCGCGCCGACACACGCCGCCGCCAAGGTAGGGCCCCGCCGGCGCCGGGATGGGGCTGGAGCTGGAGGGGTGAGGGTCCGCCGCTGCGGGGGGAGGCTCGGTGGTCCGTCCGGTGCTTGCCCGTCGTGGGGTCCGGTGGAGTGTCCGGCGCGGTGCTGGACTGCCCGGTTCAGAGCTGGGTCGGTGCTTGCCCGACGAGGGTCCGGTGCGGTGTCCATCGCGGTGCTCGGCTGGCGGAGCCCGTCCCAGTGCTAGGGGTCCCGGCTGGCTGGGCTGGTCCTGCCCGGGGTCGAGAAGAGCCCAGCGGGAGGGTCCGGGAGCCCCCGAGGCAGCGGGACCGCGTTCCCCGGCGGGAGGAGGTGTGTAGGGGGGGCTGTGAGGCTCCCCCCGCCCTCCCCGCACTTTCCCATCGCCGCTATATATACATATAAATACCTATATATTTATTTGGAGTAGCGCTGAGTTACCCCCCTGTCAGTTAAGGCTCCGCTCCATCTTTACGGCTGCGGTTCCAATTTTCTGATGTTGAAAGAAAGGCGGGGGTTGGGGGGGTGGGGGGGGAGCCGTGCCGGCTCTTCCCCAAATCTGCCCGGCTGGGGATGCTTTCCCGTCGCTACAGCAACACCTACCGACCGGCACACGGAGGGACCGACGGACGGACGGGGAGCCAACCCCCCCACACACCATCCCACTGCCTCCACAAATAGAAAAACTGAGAAAAAATTTTGTTTAAAAAAAAAAGTAAAAGAAAAAAAAAAACTACTAAGTTTTCTCAGTGGGTATTTTGGTTTTTTGGCTGCCTCCCCCCCCCAACTCCAGCATCCTCCAAAGTGTCTGTCACCTCTGAGTTACATAATGTCGCTGAAGGAAGAGGGTGACATGCAGGGACAGCCCTTTCCTCAAGCAGCTCGGCCTTATTAAGGTCTGCAATGACAACACCTCGGTGGGATGGAGAGAAAAAACCCCTGGCCATTTACAGACCTCAAAGTCTTGTCATTTGTTGCAGCGAACTCATCAGCAATTATGATTTTATTTTTCTTTCTTTTTTTTTTTTTNGCAGCGGGACCGCGTTCCCCGGCGGGAGGAGGTGTGTAGGGGGGGCTGTGAGGCTCCCCCCGCCTTCCCCGCACTTTGCCATCGCCGCTATATATACATATAAATACCTATATATTTATTTGGAGTAGCGCTGAGTTACCCCCCTGTCAGTTAAGGCTCCGCTCCATCTTTACGGCTGCGGTTCCAATTTTCTGATGTTGAAAGAAAGGCGGGGGTTGGGGGGGTGGGGGGGGAGCCGTGCCGGCTCTTCCCCAAATCTGCCCGGCTGGGGATGCTTTCCCGTCGCTACAGCAACACCCACCGACCGGCACACGGAGGGACCGACGGACGGACGGGGAGCCAACCCCCCCACACACCATCCCACTGGCTCCCCACATCGCAAAACTGAGAAAAAATTTTGTTTAAAAANNNNAAAACTGAGAAAAAATTTTGTTTAAAAAAAAAAGTAAAAGAAAAAACAAAACTACTAAGTTTTCTCAGTGGGTATTTTGGTTTTTTGGCTGCCTCCCCCCCCCAACTCCAGCATCCTCCAAAGTGTCTGTCACCTCTGAGTTACATAATGTCGCTGAAGGAAGAGGGTGACATGCAGGGACAGCCCTTTCCTCAAGCAGCTCGGCCTTATTAAGGTCTGCAATGACAACACCTCGGTGGGATGGAGAGAAAAAACCCCTGGCCATTTACAGACCTCAAAGTCTTGTCATTTGTTGCAGCGAACTCATCAGCAATTATGATTTTATTTTTCTTTCTTTTTTTTTTTTTCCCCCCACCTTTCCTGAGAATTTTTATTTTTCATTTTTCCTCTGCTGAGCAGTTTGCTGACAAAGACGCTGAAGGTTTGGGGAGTTTATTTTGGGGATGATGCTTTTCTTCTCCTCACAGAAAGACTCTGCAGCTCCCGGCAAAGCCTTTAATAATTCAGCGCAGGAAACGCGTGCGTCTATATAGCAGGCAAGGTAATGCACAGCGTGTACCTACAGGAGGACAAATATGGAAACCTGGCCTGAATTATTCATGAGGTGTAATCAAATAGAGGATTTTCCTAGACAAAGCACACTTCACTGTTTTCATATTTATTACAGCACAATCTGCGCTGGGTACATTTGAACCTCCTTTCGTTGGGGCCGTGTCGGATAACCTTTAATGTATTTGCTAATGTTTCTTATTTACCTTTCGAGCTGCAGAGGGAAATAAGGGCTTGAGAGAAAAATCTGAAAAGCCTTTTTTTTTTTTTCTTTGTGGCCTTCTGAAAATTAGTGGATGGAGTAAAGGCTTCTGTTGCTCATCCCCGGGAGGGCGTTTTGCCTGTTCAGTCTCTGGCCGGAGAATAAACTCGTGGTGCTATGAACCGATTCATGCTCCCACTCCGTGGCACAGGGTACTTTGGGTTTTGCTGTTGCATAGTAGGCAGAGGCTATTTTTAACCGAAGCAAGGTTATGAAACCTTAGACCCAGCTGGGTGAAAATAATCTGGTCTGAACTGGAAAGCACAGCTCGCGTGGCTGGGAACATGCACGGGACCATCACCCGGGGGGTCCCGATGGGGTGATCCCAACCTTCCCGGCCCCCACCAGCCATGAAATTGGGAAGTGGTGTCATCGTGGAGGTTGTCACAGCGGCGCTGGGGAAACCACTTCAGCAAATATGCCAAGAATTAAAATAGTTAAATGAACAAGCAATGAATCAGTGTTGATAGTGCAGGGATTATTAAGTAACCCAGAGGCGTTATACTGGAGTCACCGCTGCTCTTGGATATCAAACGTGTGGGATAGTTAAACGGGAAGCTCAGCTCCACACCAGTTCTTGGTGATATTCACACCAAGGTCCCCTGACCCGCCGTAAACAGCGGTGTGCAAAGAAACACCAACCCCAAAAGCTCCCCCAGCTTCACTCCGTGAGTGGCATTTGGAGCCGTACCTGGCTAAAATATGCTGTGGTGTTTTTTAAACTAATATTTACTCCTGCTAGACCTGCACAGCCACTGTGGCTCTGGGGGAGGGAGCAGGAGCTGCTCTGACTCACAGCTCAGCAGAGTTAACTCACTCCCGACACCCCAGCCTTCGTCCCGGGAAGAGGCCACCTTGGCTTCCTGGGATGCAGGCAGATGGATGGGCTTGTAAAGTTGGCAAAGCAGCTCAAAAATTCACTGGAAAATAAAGTGCATTGCACTGAGGTTTTTGTTTTTTGCTTGTTGGTTTGTTTTACCCAAATTGATTTGCAGAAGGTTGACTTTCAATAGCTCATGAACAGAATTGGGATCCTTCTGCCCCTGAGGATGCTTCACTGATGGAACCCCCAAAATTTAAAATATCTTTCCTCATAGGTATTCTCCTGCAATACCATGGGATTTATGGCATGAGCAAAAATTGGACTTGCTGGAAGAAGCCTCCTTTGCCTTGCTTGCACTGCCCCATGCAAAGCACATATACAGCCCCACAATGTAAAGCTGAAACATCTTCACTGTGGGCTTTGCACAAGCTGTGATGCCTCTTTGTGCAGTCTCTTCTAAATAGACCCACTGGACACTGGTAGGAGTTTGAGTTGCCTTCCTCTGCGCTTGGCTAAACAAATGCCAAACCTTCTTAAATCTAAATTACTCGAAATATTTACTGTTGAGACGTCGTCCAAGAGGAGGATAGTTAAAACATTAATTCCTCGCATTCCAGTGTGTTAGGGCTTTACCCTGCGACTTGCTGAGCGCCAGAAATGGGACTTTGCAGATTCAATTCCCTTCCCCCCAACTAGACAGTCACCCCTCCACACTCCCCCCCACCCAAACTTTAATGCTTTTTTTTCAAAAAAAAAAAGGAGGGAGAGAAAAAGAAAGGAATGCACATCTGGGCTAAATATTTGTTAGAAAGTATTCCCAGGATAGTGGGAGTTCTGGTGCCAGAGAGGAATTCCTGCGGGTTTGATCCATTGCATTATGTACTTGTTCCAAAAGCTGTTTTCAGTAAAATAGATGAGTAAGAAGTCTTAGCCAAGAACAGAATGTCTTTTTTGGCAACTAAAAGGAAGATAGGATTATTTTATTTCAGGTTATGTAAAAAAAAAAAAGAGAGTGAAAGAGAAGGTGGCAAAATCCTGTGCTTGGTGGTGCCTGCAGACATTTGCAATGGCAAGCACAGATATATATACACACACATATATATGGATGTATATTGAGGGTTTTTTTAAGCTGCTGTGCACATTTTTTCAACTTCTTTGTAAAACACCAATGTGGATTTAAGATTATTTGCAGAATTACTGCAATTAAAATAACCTTGCTCTGTCTGAATTGGCCCCTGAGTTTTTTTGGGGCTGAGTGGCCAGCAGTTTGGGAGACATGGCTTCCAAATTGCTGGTGTGAATTCTGCTCCCAAGTGCCAGGGTGAGGAGGGGAGGAGGGGATTGTCTTTGCCTTGGCAGCAAAACCTCTGTCTGGAAGATTTTTTTGGGGTGGATACAAGCAGACGCCAATGGGTGCAGCCCCCACTACGTCATGTAAAGCTCCCAAGAAGGATTTGAAATCCTCACCTGGAAAATGTCGCAGCCATAAATCAGCAAAGAGGGGAAAGGTGTTACAGGGAAGGGGGAATTAATGTGTTTTGGCTGGTGGGCAACAGGTTCACCAGCTTTTTCCCATTAATTGAGAAACATGTTTGTACAACATCTCCTTAGCATGAGCAACACAATAGGTGTTTTGAGTAAGACAGCATGCCAAAGGTGGGGTTTTTTTCTGTGTATTTGGCTTATTCTGATAGATGGAAGATGCATGCACCTCCCTTCATCCTTCTGCCAGATGTGGCTAATCAGCAATGATAGTGTTGAAAAAAATTAGATAAATAAAATGGCACCGTCTTACACATGGCTTGTCTTGGCTCTGGCTTGGTGGTTGTGTTAGTTTGGTTTGCTTGCTAGGGGAAAAGGCTTCAGTTTTTCTTGCTGTGTGGTTTGGGGGAAGGTAACGTGGCTTGTGATGGGTGCTTTTGGGTTTGCAGGAGACCTGAGCGTTGTGGCTACATCACTGCAGCATCGCCATGTCCACCTTCTTGCTTTGCTAGCAGGCCTGCAGACCAGGCAAATCCCAGCAGGAATGGATGCTGCATGGACTTTGGGGTTCTTTTGGTCCAGACCTGGGATCAGCAGTGTGATCTTGGCTGCTCCACCATCCCCTGGTGTCTCCTGCAAGGCTTGGATGTGGTCAACATCATGTCTCTGAGGGCATTTGCCGTTGGACATGTGTCCTATGGGCTTTTTGGGGAGCTGGTTTCTCTCTCCCTTGGCTAGACAGTGGCATCCTTCATCCACAGCATCAGAGGTGTCCTTTGAAGCAGTGAGTGGTTGCCCTGCTGCATGAACTGATGTTCTTCCAAGCCATGGGTGGTACTTTTTATGCAAAGTTTTTGCCACTCCAGGTGGACAATGGGATCAGTTGGGATGAACAAACCTCTGGCTGCAGCCCAGGCTTTCATCCAAACCCCTGCCATGGATTTGGAGGGTTTCTTTGCTCCCGGTTGTTTCTTAAGGGAAATGTGACTCAGAGCAGAAGGCACAAAAATAAATAAATCATTAAAATAAAGGTTTGTAAATGCAGCCAGGTAGCTGGTTTGGGTGTCATGGCTGCCTGCGAGCTCTGCTTTGCTGGCGCACAGGCAGGAAAGGGGTTAATCCAGGTGTCAGGTAGGACATGTGCTGCTGGGGCTGGAGGGTGGCCAAATCCACCCCATCTGTTCTGGATTAAGGCCAAAGAAACAACAACCCCTCCGTGGCAAAACCACCTGCAGCTCTGGGGCTGCCGAGGAGCAGGAGGAGGGATGGGATGGAGGATCACCTCTCCCCAGCCCCCGTGGGTGCACATTGCAGTGAATGATTAACTTCTTCAGGCTGAGGAACTGCTTCATCCAGGGATTTTTTTGACCTTTTAGGGGACTATTGTCTCCTGGGAAGCTGTTGGTAAACATAATTAATGAGGGCTGGCACAGGGCTTTGAAGGCACTGTGTGTGCTCCTGTCCTGCTCCATGTTCCTGCCCAGCACCATCAAGATATCAAAAATCCCATTGCTGGGAAGTCTTGGAGCCGGTGTGGTTTCTGTGCTGCCTGCTTGGGGCTGTCAGGAGGGCGGGTTTTGTGGTTTTTCTTCTTTTGCAGAGACTTAAATTAACTTCAGACATGCAAAAGAGAGTGAGAAAGTGCTACGGTTACAAAGAACAAATTTGGCTGGTGGAGGAGTTTCAGCTGGTGGGTCCCCATCCCGAGTGTCTGGCACCCTTGTATCTGCACTTTTACCATCCCAAGGCTGTATGTGTCTGTCCTAGTGCCATCCAAATTTTAGGGATGCTTCAGGTTTTGTGTATTACCTCTGGTTTTATTGAAGCTCACAGTGTTGAGGCTCCCCCTTCCTTGTTGGCAGGAGGTTCTGTGCTGGGGCTGTACCTCTCCCACTATGGTTTTGCCTTGCAGCCCTGTGGGATGGGGTCAAAGCAAGTCACTCCTCTGGCAGTAGGCAGGTTCTCAGCTTTGGGTCTGGCTCACTGGTTTCAAAATAAGGTGGCAGTGACTTAACGGAAGCAGGGGCATGTGGCATGGTGCTACCAGCGTCTCAAAAGAGAAACAGTCCATTGTCTATACAAGAGCACCCCAGGTTAGGTGAGCTCTGATATCCCGTAGCTTCTTGCAGGCAAAGTGTGTGTAGCTTTTGTGCAATTTCAGGAGACAAAAAACCCCCACAAACTTCCTGAAAGTAAAGGTTAAAAGATGCAATAAAGTTAGTTTTGTTTTGTTTTTAAATTTTTTTACTTTAAGATGAGCAGGGGAAAAACATGCAGGAAATTTAGGAATCTAGGCAAGTACAGAGCTCCTTTGTTTCTAATTAGCTGCGTTGTTTTTAATTGCTACTATGCTCGATACATAACCCAGCCTAAACAAGAATAGCTTATTGAATGGGGGACTGACTATGAAAGGCACCGTGAGGAGAAGGGCTGTTCTTCACAGTTGATATATTTGTATTTCAGTGCTTCATTTAATAAGTCTGTTTCCCCAGGGGGCTGTAGCAAGTAAATCATGCCAACAGATTGTTCTCTGCAAACTGGCTTATTTTTGTAATTAGCAAGACGTTAAGGCTGTAACTGCATAGAAAGTGATCTGGGCAAGGAGTTAACATCAGAGAATTAGGAAGCAAAATGTAATACTTATTGTTTGATAACGCTTGTGTTGATGGAATTGGTTTCTGGACAGTTTGTTGTCTGTGATGGTTTTTCTGCAGTGTTGTAAAATGGGAGAGAAGTTCAGCAGGTGTGCACAGCAAGGGGAGGAAGGGGTGGGTTTCTGTGGGGAGCACTTGTGGAATCACACCTGTGTGGCCAGGTGGACCTGGTGGAGAAGCCTTGTTGGGGGTTAAAGCCATCCTGCTCATCACCAGAAACTGCCAGTGTTTCCCTTGCTTGATTTTGCTTTTCTCCTCTGTTTTCCAGTTATATGAAAAAAACGGCGTCACCATGAGCGGAGTATTGAAAAGGAAGTATGAAGAGCTGGGGGATGACAATACCTACTGCTCCTCCTCCTCCTGCTCCCCCCTCTCCTCCTCGGCATCCTCGGGCTGGGAGTCGGACGAGGAGAGCTCCCACGGAGAGCCCAAGCCCAGCTCTGCCTTAACGTCCAGCTTCACCCGTGAGTATCTCCAGCAGCCCCTTTTCTGGGCTCGGACGTGCCTTTACATGGGTTTTTTGTAGTGTGGTGGCGGGTCATCACCATGCAGACACCTCCTTGGAACACACCTTTACTGGTGAAAGTGGCAATAACGCCAGCTCACTGTCATTGCACTGATTTATCTGGTTTTTATAATGAGCCATCATCCTCGGAGTAGTCTTCCTCAGCCCTTCCTCCCAGCATTTATCATTCCTTTATAATGTTTTTGCTGAAGTCCAGATTTCTGGGAATAGAAACCCAAGGATCTGGGGGTGCAGAGGCATTGCAGGTGCCTCCGAGCTATTGCTGTAGGACCATCCCACCATCCCTCAATCCCCTGTCAAGCTATTCCATAGGCAAAATCCGAACAGACAGCAAAGGCCCATAACACTGGCTTTTAAAAAATGATTAACCAGTAGCGTAATTACCATTTGAGAACTCATTTCCTACGTATGTTGGGTACTTTGCCAAAGAACATGACATGCTTGACATTGCCTCTGCTGTTAGTACAGATAAATGCTATTTTGTTTTCCCAGCAATATCAGGTTTGAGAGCTTTTAGGAAAACACACAGAAGGCAAGGTTGTAAAATCCTTTATCTGCCATGTGAAGGGAAAAATAAAAAAATACAATAGGGGAACATCTTCACAGAGGAGAAATAGCCCAACCTAGTAAATTGTACTGAACACCCACAGTATATAGCAGTTAAGGTCCACTTAGCAGACATACACAAACACGCCGTGGTCTGAAAAGGCTTTAGAAGTCTTGTAATAATAAAGAGTCTCATTCTTGCTTGTCTTCCCAGGTTTTGTGACAAAACAATGAACTTTTTGTATTCTCTGGCTCAATTGGAAAAGGGTCAGGAATGGGAAAACAATTTCAGAGGAGGGGTGTGGGGAGAGAGAAGCAAATGCCAAAGTGCAGCAGCTCAGCCGATAGATGATCGCGGTGGTTAACTTGTCTTTTGATAAAGAGCTAATGTTTTAGAAGATTGAGTCAAGGTTATTATGAAAATGCAGCACACAGTGCAAAGATACCATCAAAGCGACTGCAGAGCCCAGTGTGAAACCCTCAGCTAGTTAGCAGAAGCTGCTGACGCAGCTGGGTGAAGGCTTTTTTCTTTTCTTTTTTTTCATATGAAACTGAAATGCTGTATTTTGGCAAGCGAAACTTGTGAAATGTGGGTGCAGTTAACTGTCCAGTCTTGCACTTTCCCAGCTCTTGGGACCTGCTAAACCAGCTGAGCCCCTCAGGTTTTCAGCAGACCTTTTGGTTGGCTCCCTGCTGCCTGTGACTCTATCCAAAGAGCAGGGCTCAGACCCCAGCTCTGTGGGAATCACCTATCCTTCCTGGGTTATTTTTTTCCTATATTCCATGGTGGCAACCAAGACATCCATACACCAGCAGAGAATGGGACCAAAACCGCCCAGCACTGAATTTGTGTAGCTGACTCTCATTCCTGCCATGCTTGTGCAGCAGAAAAAAGCAGCTCTGGAGCCCAGTTCCACTGTGTTTTGCTTCACTTTTCATGTCCCACTACGTTCGTGGAAACTCATTGACTCTGAAACCACCCTGGCTGATTAGGCCACCTCCATCTGCTGCTGCGTTTGCACGTGCAAGATGTGCAGGACCAGGTATCTCTGGAGAGGCTCTGCTTTAAATGGTGTTGAGCATGTTTCAGCAGTTTAAGATAAACCAGAGTCATGTATTGCCATGTTTACCCTGGGATCACCTGCATAAAGATTAACATCTTTGCAGCTGCTCTCGAATGAGTCTCTTGAGAATCAACTATAGATTCATGGTTCCTCCCAGTGGATGGGGAGAGGAAGTACCAGAAAAACAGCCCTTTTGGCTGTTTTCTGCCCTGCCACAGAAACTGGAGCTGTGATGGAGTGTCGGTGCTCCAGCATCCCAGGAGGAGACCATCAGCTCCTGACTGTAGGGTAGGGTGCTTGGGTTTAGAGCAAGACAGGCACACAGGATGGTTTGTTGCTTGTTCGTTGTGCTCTGCTGCACGTGAAGAATAAGCAAATCTGTGTTTCCTGGAGCAAGTCAAGCGGGAAGGAGAAGCAGCAGCCGTTTCTTAGGGTGAATCTGATCAGTGACTCCGATGCACCAGGACTTGGCTTAGTTTCCCCTCCATTCTCATCCCACCTTTGAAGTGTTAGATCCTAAAACTTCAGAAACCATCAAGTGATGTTGCAGCCTTGTCCCATCACATCCCTGTTGAGAGAATAATTGCCTGTTTGTTAATATTTCTAGCCTGTTTGTAATATTTCTAGCCTGTCTGCAGGATGGCAGTACTGACATTATGTTTTGTTTTGTTTTTTTTCTTGCCTCATTTTTAGCCATGTCTATCCTGAAGAAATCCAAGCGACTAAAGAAGAACAATGTGGAGTTTGACCGGGTCACTGTGTTTTACTTCCCACGCTGCCAGGGGTTCACGAGCGTGCCTAGTCGTGGGGGCTGCACCCTGGGGATGGTGAGCAAGCACAGCTCCTCCCGGCAGTTCACGCTGGCAGAGTTCTCAAAGGAGCAGGAAAACGTCCGTCGGAAGAAACTCGAAGAGAAATTAAAAGAGGAGAAATTGGAAGCGTTGAAATGGAAAGTGAGTAGGAGCACGGGGCTGGGTTGGTGAGGAGCTGGTGGATGTTAGAATCATAGGATGTTTTAGGCTGGAAAGGACCTCTAGAGGTCATCTCGTCCAACTTCCCTACACAAGTAGGGACATCTTTACCTATATCAGGTTGTTGAGAGCCCCATCAAGCCTGACCTTGAAGGACTCCAGGGATGGGGCCTCCACCACCTCTCTGGGCAGCCTGTTCCGCTGATCTATCACCCTCACATTAAAGAACTTTTTTCTAATATCCAGTCTAAATCTCTCCTTTCCTAGCGTAAAACTATTACTCCTTGTCCTATTATTACAAACCCTTTTGAGTAGACCTTCCGCTACCTTCATGTAGACCCCCTTCAGATACTGGAAGGTCACTATAAGGTCCCCCTGGAGCCTTCTATTCTCCAGGCTGAATAGCCCCAACTCCCTCAGTTAATACCCCATTTTTAGTAGGAGCCTCTCTGAGACCTGGGGACATCAGTTCTTAACCCTGTTTGGATCTCAAAAACCCACAGACTCTGGTGTGGGATTTTCATCTCACATCTCCACCTTTGAAAAGTGATGGAGAGGACACTGAACTCCACATGTCTGTCAGGTCTTTGGGGACTCTGACACAGATGTTGGTCCTGAGGTTGACCACCACAAGAGGCAGATACTTCTCTTTTCTCCTCACCTGCAGGTGCTGATGACTCTATGTCCCCAACAGGTCCCTAATGCTTTGCCTATTGGGTTTTTTTTGCCCTTAGCTAACCATGAACGGCACGAAGGAATCGGAGGAGGCCAACCAGCTCACTGTCGACGACATCTCTGACGACGACATCGACGTCAGCAACGTGGACCTGGAGGATGGCTTCTTCCTCCAGCCCTACCCTGCCAAGAAGAGACGCGCGCTGCTGAAAGCCGTGGGGGTGAAGAAGATCGACAAGGAGGAGAAGCGGGAGCTGCACAACATCCGCCTGTCCCGCGAGGACTGTGGCTGCGACTGCCGGGAGGTCTGCGACCCAGAGACCTGCAGCTGCAGCTTGGCAGGAATTAAATGCCAGGTACTGCCCTCGCTTCTGGGCATGTGGGAAAAGCCAGGGTTCCAGCTGGTGTGTAGGTTGAAGCAGGGTGGGGTTTAGCAAGCAGGACAGAGTCAGGGCAGCCTGGAGAACACATCTGGTCCTACCTGAGCTTGGAGCGAAGCGGGCGAGAAATGCTCTTGGAGATGCTCCCTGGGCTGCAAGGAAGACATGGCTCAAAAGCATCTGCTTCCCAAACCACATGTGCAGCCGTGGGGATGTGCTGGAGCTTGCAGTGTGAATGCTGCCTGCTCCTCACACCAGGCTGGGACTTCTCCTCCTCCCTGAGTTTTGTTTTATTTTTGTTTTCCTTTGGTGTGTGTCACAACTCCCAGTGCACGTAGGAGCGCCAGCCCCTCACTAGCTGTGTGGACCACGTGCAAAGTGTGATAGTCCCTTTATATTCAATGGGCTTATTATATTTTTCGTCTTATTTTTTATGGGTGCCTGCCCAGCTGTGTTTGGGGAGCCATATTCCCTATTCTGGGTGCTGCTTGCTCCATATGCGTCTCGCAGCTCCCCTCTAGTGGCTGCTGCTAAAAGGGACATGAAGGTGCTGCAGATTCCTGTGGAGCAATTTGTCCTTGGCTCAGTGTGGGGCAGAAGCTCATGATATGGATCAGGTATTAAATATCATGATGCAATATTTAAAAATTCATGTTTGTCCCCTTACGTCTCCTTTAGGAATGTTATATTTTGATTTTTTTCACAGAAGCATAGGATTCTTTAGGTTGGAAAAGACTTTTCAGGTCATCAAATCCAACCATTAACCCAGCACTGCCAGCTCAAGCCAGGATGCTGTTGGCCTTCTTGGCCACCTAGGCACACTGCTGGCTTTTGGAAGCTTTTAATTTTCTTCAACTGTACTGAAACCCAACTTTTTAATGACAGCAGCTCAAAAGACCAGGGTGTCTTTTATTATTAATTTTTTTTAGTCTGCTTTTAAACCCTGCAGCTGTTACTTGGTGTCTCAGGGTGGGTGAATTGTGGGTGGTTTTGATTTGTATCAGTGAGTTTGGTCCTAACCCTCCTCCTCTACTTCTCCCCACACCAGATGGATCACACCTCCTTCCCCTGTGGCTGCACCAAGGACGGCTGTGGCAACACCGAGGGCAGGATCGAGTTCAACCAGGCCCGCGTGCAGACCCACTTCATCCACACCATCATGAAGCTGGAGCTGGAGAAGCAGCAGCAGAGCAGTGAGAAGGTGGCAGAGGCTGAGCCCCCTTTTCGGGAGCGGCTCTCACCCTTGGGATGTGTGGCAGGGAAGGGCTCCTTGGAGGAGTGTGCGGTGCCGCTGGCACCCGCCTTCCAGTTCAGCCCTGACCTGGAGGCCCTGGGGGAGAACAGCTGCAGCAGCGACATGACAGACTCCTCCATCTCCTCCCACCCCAGTGAGGACCTGGAGGAGCCCTACGAGAGCCTCCCCTCTGACAAATCCCAGTCGGACGTGGATGATGATGGCTTGGCACGCATCCTCCACTTCAACGACTCAGACGCTGAGGAAGAGGGTGGCCGTGGTCAGGATGACCTGAGCTGCTTCCACCCCTCTGACTTCTTCATTGAGGACCACAGTGGTGAGGCCAAGTCAGTCCCTGGCCACTTGTCCCACCTCTCTGAGTGCCTGGATGAGAATGCCAACCAGGACAGTGGGGGTTTGCTGGAGGACGCTGCCCACGTGCGGTGCGATGGGCTGTCCTGCTGCGCCTCATCCCTGGCCGAGCCCTGCTCCAAGAGCTACGCCGACCTCAGCCTTTCTTCTGACTCCTTGGATTTCTTCCAGTCCTTCTCAGACTATAACTTGGGACCCCTTTACAACTCCTTAAAGGAGTATGAGAACCTCGATAACTTCTCAGCGTTACAGTTTCAGTTGCCTAATTTCCCCGGCTTCCCGCAAGCTGGAGATCAGGGCTCCTGTTTCTTGGAGTCCCTCATCGGTTTGTCTGAATCCGTCCCCGAAACCCCAGCCCCTTTCACAGACAATCAACTTTTGGAGGATGCCATCAAGTCATCACTGATGGAGACAGTGAAAGTGTGAAATGTCCATGTGGCTCAGGTGACAAGGACTGGCACCGAAAGGAGAACAGAAGAACAGTTGGATGGGCAAACTTTCACCAGAAGGATGATGGGCTACTCAAAAATAAGGAGGAAAAAACCAATAACAAACAAACAAAAAGAGACTTTGTAAGCAAACAAACTATTTTTGGTCTTTCTAGAACTTGGACGTTTTGACATACTGCAGCTACAATCAGTTCTCTCGCTGTTTGTGCAAAAATTTCTAAACTTTCATGATGGGGTGGGGTGGGGAGGGAGGGAAAAAGACTTTCACGTATGAATTTCCTTGTGTTTTGTATGAAAAGACCTGTTGAGAAATACTCCTCGCTAACGTTGCCAGTCGTACACACACAGCCCCTTCCCGAAACGTTTCAGTGTTGCAGGAACTTTCTAAGACAACTTTTTGAAGCTATATTTATTGTGAAAATTTGTGGTTTGCCTAAGAGCAGGCCCAACACGCTCTGAGGCTTAAATCAGACAAGGTTTACAGAAGAGATCCATACACTATATACATAATCATTCTTCATCTATTTATTGCAAATTCCAGAATTTAACTAGCCACCGAAGCTTGAACTAGCATGAAACCTTATTTAAATTGATGATACCTCAGATGTATTATGTGTACAATCATTTTTTTTTTTTTTTTTTGCATAATATATCTGTATTTATTTATTTTCTACCTGTAGTACATGAATAGCACTGTGGTTTAGCAATGACCTGGAAGGGCAATAAGATCTCCAGCAGCACCCATCCTGAAGACCACCCTGTTTTTTCTGAGTCTGAAAGATGTTGGCTGTTGGGTCTTCACTTCACGTTTCTAAAAGAGCTTGGTGGGAGGGGTAGGATGGGGGAAGAGTTCGTGCAACGTCCTTTGGTTTCTATCAGCCTTCTAGTAGACATGATGATGGTGTCTGATGTCTGTAATAGCTCTATGGAGAGCAAAGCAAGCAAAGCCTCCAACTATTCAAGGAATACCATAGAACTAGCTCTATTTAAGCAAAAACCCCGACCCCCTTTTCATAAATTATTTTATAATTTATTTAATTTCCTAAGGATTTGGCCATGAGATCTGTCCCTATCACTTATGGTGCCTGAATATGCAGAGGAACCATTACTGGTGGAGGGGGTGTCATGAGAAGGACCTTTGCAGCTCTGGAGGGGCTTTGGGAGGGCAAAGCCAACAACAGCAACGCTGTGCTCATGCTCCTCAGCAGGTGCTCCTCAGGACTCCCCAGCATCGAGGGTTTCACAGCTCCAAAATCTAGTGGGTCAGTCTGTTTGTACTATTTATTATTTTTTAATCTGTAGGTAAATCAAGTAAGATAGATGGATATGAAGGTTATGGGGTTGTTTATCCTTTTGAGGGTGTTTTTAGAGGGAATTAAAAATAACACCTAAAAACAAAGCTGAAAAACTTGAAGGGTTTTGGTTTTTAAAAGAGAGAAATCATCGTGTGGAGGAAGGATATTGGAGGCCCTCTTGGCCTTCTGCTATTTAAAGGAGTCTGAGAACATGACACTATTTGGCCGTGAGGTGTAACTGGACATCAAATCTATAGTCAGTGATACACTAAGTGCCTACGCCAGTGGTATGAAAAAAAACCCCAAACAAAACTGGCTTTAAAACCTACTGGCTTTAAATCTCCTCATGGAAAATATGAGATTTGATGAGATTACCAAATTATTGGAACCAGGAGGAGAAAGCAGCTCTGGTGTCCCTGAGAGCAGCGCACTGGTGGGAGCTCCTGGGGGTGTGGAGACACCCAAATAGGGGGAAAAATACCCCCAAAAATATAGATTTAAGGGTTTTTCCATTGGCTGAACTGTTTATATCCCCAATGGCAGGGATGGAGCTCTCGGGTCCCTGCTGTTTGACAGGCACCTGGTGCAAACCTCCCGGGAACTTCTGACGTATGAATATGGCAAAGGCTGGGTTGCTTGGGGTGTTTTAATCATCATTAATACTATTTAATTGTCCATATTCTCTGGTATTGAGCCGGTCAACTTGGAGCTGACCCTCACTCACCCCTGCATCCTCCCCCAAAGCATCACCCCCAGGGACCTCCCCGCCGGGCAGGAGGGTGACTGTAGGAAACTACTGGCAGATGGAGGATTTCCTGGATATATATATTATTGTTATTATTAATTATTATTATTATTATTATTTTTTGTTGTTGTCGTCGTTTCTTTAGACTGAAAAATCCCCCTCAGCTATCTCCTAGGTGGTAGTTTCTATCCTTCAGACTGCATCAAAAATACTGACAGTTGAAAGTCTGGTACCGTTCTGTATTTATTGGCACTAATATATTTTATAACATTCCTGGGTTTCTCTGCATATGTATATATATAAAATATATACATATATTTTATATATATATACACACACTTGGTTTTTCTAATGAATGACGGGGATGGACTCCTGCCTTTGTGGATTTTTTTCTATAATTTATTCTTTTTATTTGTGTTGGTGCCAAAAAAAAAAAAAAAAAAAGATTTTTTTTCTCTTTTTTTTTTCCCCAGGGCACTGAATTGTAAATATATAATTTTTTTTTTTTTTCTTCTCGGTATCTGTGTAAAAAGTTGCCTGTTAAACAGTTTAAAAACTGGGTATTTATTGACACAATCTGTAATTATCTAATGTATTGATTGAAACACTTCGGTTTCAACATAGCTTTATTTTAGCTTTCTTTGTGTATATATTGTGATTATGTTGCTTAAAGGTACAAGTTAAAAAAAAAAATGCTTTATTTTTACCTTACCCATTTGCATTTGTTTATATAAAAGCCTATTTGTCTACAGCTGCTGTCTCTCATTTCATCAAAGCAATATGAAGAAATTTCCATTACACTTTCAATAAAAGAATTTTGTTTGAATATGGCAGTGCCGTCGCCCTCTTTGTCCTTCACTGTGGCTCAAGGATGTGGGTGATGGGTGCGTGCACTGCCCTGCATGTCAGAGCCATCCCTTTCTTGTTTGCTTTTGGCTTTTTTGGCCCCTTTTTGGTGCCCTGAGGTTCCCAACCCAAGAGTTGAGATGAGAGCAGGACAGGAGCAGCCCTTGTCCCATCCTGATGTCCTTCAAGAGGCTTCTCTTGCGTTTGGAGCCCCCCTGTTGCTTTTCTCACCCTCCCAAAAGCAGCCCAGGGAAGAGCATCCCCATGGCCTTGCTTGAGGGAAGGGCACCTGGCGGGCTGAGCACCAGCATGGGGCTACTCCTACAGTGGGAAACCAGCCAGAGGGTTGGTCCTTGGAGTGAAGAGGACATCTTCCCAGGAGGAGGCATGGAGCTGAGGCAGCTCATCCATCCCTGCAGAGTGCTCCTCCATGGGTGGCAGCTGGGTATGCAAAGGAGGAGGGCTTCCTAGATAGCCTCTAAGGTGGCCCCAGATCCATCACAGCCTTAATGTCACCTCTACACTGAAATGTAGTGGGGAACAGCACCAAAGCCTGGGGAAGTCATGTGGGAGAAGTTCTTGGGGCAGCTGGAGATGCATGAGAGGTGCCCTCTCTCAAACCAGGACACAGTTCAAGCAGAGATGAGTTTCCTTGCAGATGGGCACCCACGTCAGCCCCTGCTTTCAAATTTTATGCTAAACCAGCACATTCTGACCAGAAAAGAGTCTGGGCTGGCAAGAGCAGTTTCTTCCAGGGCTGGGAGTAGAAGGGACCTTTTTTGGCAATTTGCTTAATTTGAGGGCAAAAATGTGGTGCAACCTCTTGCTTGGCAGAGCAACACATGTATGATGGAGAGCATCTCCTCAGCCATGCCACAGCAATGTCCCCAGTGCATTGCTCTGTGGTGACACATGACAATTGTCTCGTTCAAGTTGCTTCCTGCTCCACCAGTGTCACTTGTGTGACACAATGACCTTTTTTTTCCCCAAAAAAAGTAAAACTCAGTGCACGGGGGTAGGATCTGGGTGTCTTGTTTCCCCAGCTTGCTTGGCTCGTGGATGGTACCTGCTCCTCTCCACGGGGTGATGGAAGAGACAGTGATGGTGGCAGCATCCCCACCACTGATGGACATACAGGAGAAATCTTGGGAATCTCTGGAAACCTCTTTCCCTGGTGGGCTACAAACCATTTCTTGCTCCACGACACCCATGGGACCTGGAAGGATGCAGCCAAAAGAGCATCACCACCATCCTGCACCCCGGGGGTAAAGCAGGGAAATGAGAAGGGAGTGGGAGCCAGCCCTTGGTGCAGAGGAAAAGCTGAATAAATCCCAGAACCCTGGATGGGGAAGGGCACACCTATCCCATGGGCTTGCATCTGACAGCACAGACATAAATCATAACCACTGGCATCAACCTGAAAGCATGGGAAATTGGCCCAAGAATGCCATTGTCTAGTTTTCCATTGGGAATCCATTTCTAACGGTTGCCATCTGCCCCCAGAGCAGAGAAGCTCAATTAATTGAATAAACTATTTGTCACAAATTATTTGCTTGGCCATAAAAGCAGCAATAATGAAGAGAGGCCTGTCCGTGGCTGTTCTGCAGCATGTGGTGAAGCCCAGCCCCAGGTTCCTCACCCAGAAGGAGGTATTTGCTTGTGGGTTGTTTTTGTGGAGTTTGTGCCTATAATTCCCTCTATGTTCATTATTTTCTGTTCGGGAGGAAAAAAAGCCCCCAACATATGGTTCCATCTCCCACACTGGCAGGTCTTCAGCTCACAGGGGTGACTTTGTGCTGTGCCCTGGCAAAGGGCATCATGGCTGAGGGATCCAAGACCCCCCAAGAGACAGTGCCACAACAGCCTTGAGGTGTTGCATCCTGTAAACCAGCCTCCAGTGCTGGCATCTCCATGGGGAATCATAAAATCATCATGGAATGGTTTGGGTTGGAAGAGGCCTCAAAGATCATTGAATTCCAACCCCCCTGCCATGGCAGGGACACCTCTCACTAGACCAGGTTGCTCAAGGCCCCATCCAACCTGGCCTTGAACATTTCCAGTGATGGAGCATCCACAACCTCCCTGGGCAACCTGTTCCAATGTCTCACCACCTTCACAGTGAAGATTTTCTTCCTTACATCTAAGAGGGTAGATTTACCCTCTTTCATTTTAAAGCTGTTACCCCTCACCCTACCACTAGAAGCCTTTGTAAAAAGTCCCTCCTCAGCTGTTTTGTAGGCCCCCTTCAGATACTGGAAGGCCCCTATAAGGTCACCCCGGAGCTTTCTCTTCTCCAGGCTGAACAACCCCAACTCTCTCTGCTTGAACTCATAGGAGAGATGTTCAAGCCCTCTGATCATCTTCATAGCCCTCCTCTGGATCTGCTCCACAGGTCCAAGTCCTTCATGTGTTTGGGGGCCCCAGAGATGAACACAGTACTCCAGCAGTAGAGTTGATTACATCCTTTTTGTACCAAGAGGACTTTACGTTTGCTTTGAAGAGCAAGGCAGGAGAAGCCCTAAGCCCTGGAGGAGTTTCCCCAGCTGGTTGGGGATTGTCCCTCTGCAAGGCACTGACACTAAAGCCATGGCCACTCCACTTTTACAGGGCTGCATCTTAAAAGGGGTGGAACCAGGTGCAACCCTCAGTTTGCTCCCTGGCGTGGCAGGGTTGAGGACAGATGACTTTCTGCACGCACCAGGACAGAGGTGCCCCAACCAGGTGACACAGAGCTGGGATTCACACCCTACTTGAGAGCAGGTGCTGGTGCTCCTTCCCATCCCTGGGAATCAGTGATTCATCGACCCAAATTAAACTCCCCACCTTGCCTGGGGCTTCATCGTCCTCTTTTTCCTCATTTATTTCCTTCTCTCCCTCCACACAGCCACCCTGTACACCTTGCTTGTCACACCCAGAGACACAGAATTACTCATCGCCCACTTTCGTTTCATTTTTAGGTGCCTCCAAGAGCTGAACCATGCGTGCAGCCACCAGACTAGAAAGCATTGCTCTCCGGGTGGCAGAGCAGCCTCCGGAGAAGGGATGAGTCATTTGACCAACCCACGGGGACAGGCTGCAACGTGAGGTGAGGCTCCACCAGACCTGGCGCCACACAGCAATGAGACACCCAAGGACTTTTCTTGGCAGGAACAGCTATAAAATGACTGATAGGATGGACTTTATCTCCAGCAGGGAAAAAAACCCCCAAACAACAGGGGAGCTCCAGGTTAAGGTGAGGGCAGGGTGAGCAATGAGGGCTTTTCCACAGAGCCAGGTCCATAGGGCTCAGGTCTGCTTTGGAGGCAGGAGAGCTGGGAAAAAATGAGTTTTCTTGTCCCTTGTCTGGTTGGTGGAAGAAGAAGGCAACAGGTTTGTATCTCATGGCTGAGCAATGTGACACTGCAGGGGGTAAGGTCACCCCAGACCTTCTGCAAAGGCAATAAAAGCATCTCAGGTGAAGCCTCTGCATCCCTGCTGCCTTCCAGACCTCTGTAACTGCCACTTTCTCTGCACAGGCATTTTCCGTGGAATTGAGTAGAAGTTTGCAGGTGCTGAGGTTTTAACTCAGACCTAGAGACTTTGCCTTTCCCTTAGAAAAGGTGCTCTAGAATTGGCAATTGTTGACACGTTCCTGTGGCCCATTTTTAGTCAGTCAATGCTTTGGGATGGGAAAAAGAAAGTTCATTCTTCAAAAGAAAGTTCAGAAAAGAAAGTTCATCCTTTCAAAAGAATGTTCATTCCTCATTCTTTGGGGTAATGATGCTTAACATCACAGAAACTCATGGCGCTTAAGGAAGTGTCCTCTCCACCAAATCAACTCAAATTACACACCAGAATAAAAGCTGTTTGGTTTCTGCATCGTGTGAGGGGTCCCTCTGTGGTCATCATCTCTGGAGGAGCTGGGAGTCCTCAGCACCTGGGAAAATGGGAGATGCTAAATGCTAAAAGCAAAACCTCCTGTTTTTCCAGAGCTCTGGCTGAAGTGAGACCGCAGAGAAGCAGTTCACAGGGAGAATGAAGTCTTTGCCTTCACAGCTATGACCACTATGAGTTTTCAATGCTGCTTAACCCACACGTTTCCATCATCTTCTTTTATACCTTCTGCTGAGTGAACAGCAGTATTGCCATCTACTGGGCAGCCACCTCCTTCTCCCAGTCTCTCAGCTGGCCAAATTGCTCTTGGGCAACACTTGTCCTCCTCTGTGTGACCAGAGACACCATGTACCTCACTAAGATATCATATTAAAAAAATAATAATAAGGATTAAATAGCCCACTCAGGTCTGGAGGAGAGGTGGGGATGTCCTGAGGCTTGGCTGTGTTTCCATGCCTAGCCTGGCACACACATCCACAGCTGGAGGAAACCATCTCCAGAAGGTAAATTCTCAAAAAAACCCATGGATGCACCTACTTTTTGGCCAGGGAAGCCAACTGAGGGACCAAAATGCCTGTGGATGGACATGCCCTGATTCCATCACATCAGTAGATGCATGAAACCCATCAAAGTGGGAATATCTGTAACCAGCAGAGGTGAAATATTTTGTCATGAGCACAAAGGCTGTGAAGACTTTCAGGTCAGTCCAGCCAAGGAAGCTGAAAAACTTGAGGTGACCTGGGGACCTTATTCCCTGGGAACCACATGAGACACACACCAGGGAAAAACATTTCAGGAGAACCCTTCCACCAGGATGAATAATATCAGAGGATCTCCCTCCAAAATAAACCTGCTCCACTGAGATACCCTGCATAGGAAACCATTCTCTATTACGCACCCTGGAAACAAATACTTGGCTACTACTTTGGAGTAAGTAGAGATGAGAACTTAATGGTCCTTAAGTTCTTTTCATAGTCAAAGCTTCCCAAAGTGATTTCCAGTAATTAAGGCTGAATAGCTGTTAGGAGGCAAGGGAGCCCCTTGTAGTCATACTTCCAAATCCCCACCCTCTTGCCTGCAAGGGGACATTTGGGTGAAGGACTGGTACAATTTCGACTAGAGATTTTGGGGGCTATTCTAATAAAGGATAGTAGCCCCATGGTAGGATCTGGATAAGGAGGTGTCTATAACCAGAACATCTCTGGTGTGATTAAAGCCCCATTGCTGAGCTTAGCTCTGTGTGACTTTAAAGCTCCCCAGCTCTGTCATGTTTTGGGCCAGTTGAGATGCTCAAAAGTATGGGGACATCCTCATGGGGCTGGTAGGGATGACAAGAGACCTCAGGAGAGCTGTGCCTCTTTGACTCAGCAGGATGGGATGTCCTCAGACATCCCTAAAGGCACTGATGGCTGTATTTGATCCCTGCACCCCAAGCTATGTTTCACAGCATCTACAGCCTCACCTCCCTAAATAGCTCAAGGTGTTGTAGCCAGTCCTTCACCTCTCTGAAGCACCCTACACCTGCTGGGACCAGCCCCAGGAGGTAAGTCTCCTGTTGCCATGGTTGTCTCCTTTTCCTGATCCCCATAAAGATGTTGGTACCACCAGTTTTCCAAAATCTAGTTTGTTCCCTGGTTTGGCTGCATCCTCACCACCCAGCTTTGGAGAAAAGCATGGGAACATTACATATGATCATCATGGCATTGTGCCCAGCTGTATTTTCCCAATGCCACTGGATGTTATATCACTGTGACACCAGGGTCTTCATGCAGTAAAACCTAAAGAACTGAATTTTCCACGGGCTTCCTGAGGTGTGCTCCTGGGACCACAGCTTTGCCCAGCAGTGCTGGGGAACAAGCAGCTCTAGCAATGCTCTTGGGTAGTGAGAGGTAAATAAGGTGCAGGAGAACACATGCACCCTGCTCGTGTGCTGCCAGGCTATCGCCTTCCTCTTATCCTGGGCAATAAATCATAGCTGAGCAGCACAAGCTGTTCCTGTCATCAAAACGGGGAAAGAAAAGCTCCTCCTGGCACTGGGGACGTGGTAATGACCCTGAATTAGAGCTGTACATCTCCAGCACCTGGTTCTCCTGCTCCCGGGAGTGCAGCCTGATGTTTCTCCTCCTGGCTCTTGCAGGAACAGGTCCAGGGCTTGCTCGTGCAGAGGAAGAATTTAAAGGAGCAATGTCCAGCCTGGCTTTCAGAGCAGCTTGTGACAAGAGGTTTCAAGCACCCGATGGCCATGACTGCCCAGTGGAGACCAGGGGCCATTTCATGTGGGCAGAAGCAGGGGCAGCCTGCCACCTCTGCCATGTCAGGGGATGGACAGGGGATGGCTGGGGCATTTTGGATTGTGGCAAGGCACACGCACACATTACGTTGCCCACACAGCCCCTGGAGTGCTTCTGGCACAAGAAGCAGCAGTGTCCCCAGATGACCTTTGGAGGTCCCTTCCAACCCAAACCATTCTATGATTCTATGGAGACTGATGAGAATTTGGGACCCCATGTGACATGTCCCACATCAAACCCACCAGGCACTCTCAGCACTTCACTTCTCAGCATCTGAGTAATTTTTGGAAGCAGTTTGAGGGGCTCCCTTTAAAAATCTCATCTCCCAAAGCCTTTGAGCTGTGTCTTTTTAATTCCTTCTGAAAATCAAAGGGAAAAACTTGAATATAGCCAGGCCAAGATCTCAGATGCCAGCGTGCTCCTGTCACTTGGCTGCTATTATAAGGGACATTGCTCCATCACTGAGCCTGTCAGATCCAGGCTCTTTCAGGAGAAGCTAAATATTTGAACTTGGTACAGCAGCAGAAATCACACATTGTCTTAAAAGGAGCAAGAGCCATTCAGTGATATTAAGGGGCAGGAAAGAAGAGACTCAGGGTTTTTTTTAACTTGTCAGAAGAGGAGAATCACCAAAGTGCTGAGCACCCAGGAGACACTGCCAAGAGCAGCCCAATAAAGCTAAAAATACAGCTGGGACTCCGCTCCTTAAAGAAAGTGCTGTTGGTTTCAGTTTCATTTGTGCTTGACATAATAAGGAAGATTTATCTGTTTGCAAATTGGATGTCTGGGTAAGGGTGGTGGAAAGCAGCTCCCGTGTGTCATTGCTTATCCGTGTGTCTGTGAGAAGAGACAAAGGACAGAGGGCAAGGCTGTGGACATGACATTTCATCATGCTTGGCCCACAAAACTTATCCAGAACTCGGTACAGGCTGCCCAAGGAAGCGGTGGGGTCACCATCCCTGGAGGTGTTTAAAAAATGTGTAGATGTGGCACTTGAGGCTATGGTCTAGTGGTTAGGGAGTTGCTGGGATGAAGGTTGGACTTGATGATGCTAGAGGTCCTTTCCAACCATAATGATTCTATGATTCTGATAACCATACTGGATATTCTTTCGGTTTGCCAATGCCCTCTAGTGGCTCTTGACAAAAGGAAATGGGCATTTACCAAAAGGACAGTTTTGCAAAAATACTTCTATGCCCTAGGTGTGTGCAGGCTGTAGGAGAGATGGACCTTTGGCAGTTTAAAATGGAAAGAGAGAGAAGGGAAGGGAAGGGAAGGGAAGGGAAGGGAAGAGAAGAGAAGAGAAGAGAAGAGAAGAGAAGAGAAGAGAAGAGAAGAGAAGAGAAGAGAAGAGAAGAGAAGAGACGAGAAGAGAAGAGAAGAGAAGAGAAGAGAAGAGAAGAGAAGAGAAGAGAAGAGAAGAGAAGAGCTGGTGCCTCATGCTGAGCAAACACAGGTCACTGGTTGCAAACACTGATATTTATTATACTCAGCCAAACTTTGCTATTAATAACCCAAAGTAGTTTAGAAGGGATGAGAGGAGGGTTAATGAGCAGAGATACTTCATTCCAGCTCTTCTCATATTCATGCACCAGTTGATCCTTCTTTACAAACCACTATCCTTTATAGTCTGGAAAACAAAAGAGGTGAATTCAGTAAAGAGCCAGGATAATGCACATCTCCATCCCATGTAAGTGCTCTGAAGAAGGGGCTGTTCCCAGCTGGTCCAACTGCTCTAACAACCTGTTCTCATCCAGAAAGGTGTGTGGACCACAGCACCCCCCCTCTTCCTTGCAGTGATTTAAGATACCTCTCCCCACTTTTCTTTCCAGCAGGCCCCACAGTTCACAGCAGCATTTCCACAAAGCCACCCCCTGTGCCTGGGAAGCAGCTGCTCCTTGTGCCAGACGTTACTCCTGGGAGCAAAGAGCTCGTTGCTCAT
>VYZX01011747.1:29407-75035 GCA_013401335.1 Brachypteracias leptosomus
TGATGATGCTAGAGGTCCTTTCCAACCATAATGATTCTATGATTCTGATAACCATACTGGATATTCTTTCGGTTTGCCAATGCCCTCTAGTGGCTCTTGACAAAAGGAAATGGGCATTTACCAAAAGGACAGTTTTGCAAAAATACTTCTATGCCCTAGGTGTGTGCAGGCTGTAGGAGAGATGGACCTTTGGCAGTTTAAAATGGAAAGAGAGAGAAGGGAAGGGAAGGGAAGNTCTTTACAAACCACTATCCTTTATAGTCTGGAAAACAAAAGAGGTGAATTCAGTAAAGAGCCAGGATAATGCACATCTCCATCCCATGTAAGTGCTCTGAAGAAGGGGCTGTTCCCAGCTGGTCCAACTGCTCTAACAACCTGTTCTCATCCAGAAAGGTGTGTGGACCACAGCACCCCCCCTCTTCCTTGCAGTGATTTAAGATACCTCTCCCCACTTTTCTTTCCAGCAGGCCCCACAGTTCGCAGCAGCATTTCCACAAAGCCACCCCCTGTGCCTGGGAAGCAGCTGCTCCTTGTGCCAGACGTTACTCCTGGGAGCAAAGAGCTCGTTGCTCATTCCCAGAGGTAAAGCTGAGAGCACACAGTGCAGCACTGCAGGACTGGCACTTGCAGGGATGCTTCATGTTTGCTGCATTTCCCACTCACCACCAGCTAATTCCTTCAGTGGTTTCCTGCAGAAAGGTTTTGTCTGTGTGAATGGTGAGGGGGATTTTTTGGACACAGAGCCCAGCTCCTGCCTGGCTTGAATTTTGTCTGTGGCCCTCAGCAGAGCATTTCAGCTTCTTCCTTACAATTGTTCGACTACATCAAAACTAGCATCAACTATCCTGATTTTAGACCTCCCAAGATGTCCCAGTTCCACTTCTAAAGGTTTAATAAATCAAAGACTCCAATTTCTGGCAATCCCTTGTCTTCATGGGAGATGCACCAGGTTACCTCACAAGCATGAAGCAACTTACTTTGGAGATCCAGTCCAGATAGGCTGAGACACGTGTGAAGACAGTTGGTTTCTTGTAGGTGTTACAGTAGGGAACTAGCCCATAACTGACAATCCCGTGGACTTCCCAGCGATCGTCTTTGTGGCAGTTGAGAGGGCCCCCAGAGTCCCCCTGCAGCAGAGGAAGGAGAGAAACATATTAAGCCAAATTATCTGGGCAATTAAGGAATGACCAGGTAGGATTAAGAAGCACTGGTTAGTTAATCACTGTCCTGAACATGAAAATAAAAATTTAATATACTTTTTTTGCAAAGTGCTGGGAGCAGGGGCAGCCCAGCACCTCCCAAGATGTTGCAAAGATAAAACCCACTATTTATTATCTCAGCCTACATGCACATACACACATATGTATATGCATATACACACCCCAGGAAGGGCTGAAACCCCAATTTACCACCACCATGGCAAATATAGTGACTGTAAGCAGGGCATGTTCCATCACATCCAGTCCTTCCTAGCAAGGTAGGAACCAGGTAGAAGGGAAATGCTGCTCCCCTTGTTCTTTACAAACAAGTATATTCAAAGGGTCCCGGGAAGTTAAGGTGGTGAAAAAGCAAACAACTCAGTTAAAATATATGAGAAGATAAAGGCTCTTGCTTGGCCCAGAACCTGGTTTGCAACAAGGTTCTTCCATAATTAAACCACACACAAAAATACACTAAATATCTGTATACCTATATTTTACTATACCTGTAATTGTACTATGTATAATCATAGAATACATTGAGTTGGAAGGGACCTTCAAAGGTCATCTAGTCCAAACCCCCTACAGTCTGAAAGGACATGTCCAACTAGATCAGGTTGCTCAGAGCCCCATCAAGCCTGGCCTTGAATGTCTCCAGGGATGGGGCCTCCACCACCTCTCTGGGCAGCCTGTTCCAGTGTTCCACCACCCTGCATAGCCTGTTTTATTTCTGTATGCTTCTATATTATATTCATATATTTACATAATCAAACATGTTACATATTTGTCCATTATTTTGTAAGGGCTCTACATGGTTATTTTCACCAGAAGCCACCTCTGAGGTGAAGGAAGTACAGGCAGAGGTAACAGGTATCCCTTTCTTCGCATGCCTCCTTCCCTTGATGCTGGGGCCACCTGGAGCCCTTGAGATAAGTATCTCACAGCATCTTCCTTTTACACCTAACCTGGGCCAGATGGTGCCGTTGGACACAGCCAAAACTTGCAGCAACCTCAGCTGTTCTTGTAAGCAGGGTGGCTGGGGAGGAGAAGGGTGACAAGCAGTGGGGAGCACCATCTGGCCTGGGGTGCTTCATCCTTTGGATGAAGTCTGAGGGGATAGCCAAAGTCTCAACCTAGTTCCCAGGATCTGGTCAATGGGACATGCTGCTGGAAGAAAAGGCAAATCTCCCCTTCAGATTAGAAGAGAGAGATGCACCCTGAGGATTTGGAGGTTTTCTCTCTGTGGGCTGCTTGGTGGGGAGATGGAGGAATGTGGAGCAGCCTGATTGAGGAGGCGTTCAGTGGAAGACAGCAAAGGGGCAGGATTTGCAGAAGAGCTATTGCAGGTGGAGAAATGGAAAAACCAAGTCCCAACCAAAGGGTCAGCAAGGTCAGATAGGAAGGAAAGAGAAAGAGAAGAGCTTCAAAATCATCTGATAACAACAGATCTTACACTGCATCCAGACCTCACGCCGTCTCCACCTGCACAGACCATAGTGTCTTTGTCTTGAGATCCCCACCAGTCAGGCTGGGAGCAGATCTCATGGTCGACCACTGGCAACAGCACCTCCTGCAGTGTGTCCGTGCTGCTGCCACTCGCTAGCAGACAAAGGACAAGATTTTGGTCAGGGAGCTCCAGCAGCTGAGGAAGGAAGCCTCGTGCAGCCTGACCTGCACGGTGATCCCTCTGGAACCAGGAGGGACCCTCAACACTCCTCCTTTCCCATTACTTACAACTAGTCACCCCCCAGCCAGTGATATAGCAGGGATAGTTATTGGGCAAAATGTCTCCTTCAGATGGGAGATTTGCAATCTCAACGTAGCCATTGTCGTAGGCAGAAGATGCGAGGTGCAGCAGGGCAATGTCATAGCTGAAATGGGAAACGGGTAAAAGACTTTACTGGAAACCCTGAATTAGTCATAAACCAGATGCCCTCACTCATATTCCATCACTTATACAGGTCTTTAGCCTCTGGCATGGTGATAGACAAGCACCTTGCAAACATCACTAATTAATCCTTGCTATCATAGGCAACAAGAGCAATTAAGAGAGAAGAGGCCATGGTACAGACTGATAAAGGGCTAACACCCCCAAAAAGTCTCCTACTCCCTTGGAGGCATCTCCAGTGTATTTCAGTCAACCCTGGCTGGACAAGCATGCCTCTGAGGGGGGATTAAGACACTCCCTTGACATTTCTTGTTGGCTTCCCTTCATCAGATGTGAGCAGCAGTGGGACTGCTGGTGAGCCCCCAAATCTGCTGTGCATCCTGGATCTGTCTGTGAGCCCCATCTTTCCCCTACCTTGGGCAAATCAGGACTGAGGTCATTCACATAAACACTGTGTAACACCTCCGAGATATGAGATCATTTGGGAAATCTCCATTGCACCATCTTCCAGATGGAAACTGAACTGAATATACACCTAAACACTAGCGGGGCAGGGTGTTAATCACCTTTTAACCATCTGATGACATTAAAAATAATTACCCATTGCTAATATCATTGGGATTCCAGTTCTCATGAATGAAGGCTCTGTCCACCTCGAGATAGTACTGGCCATCATCCTGTGAGAGATTGTGCTCACCCAGAGCCACCCGGTAGGTTGATCCCTGTGGTGACCTGAAAACAAATCACAGAATATGTGATGAATGTAAATGAAATGTAAATGCAATTTAAAAACTACTTCCCACCATCAGCTCTGTAGCATCATTCCTGCACCATCGAGACCTTCCACCAATGTAATCGTTTCTAAAGGACCTTCCACTGGAGGATTTTCCATGGACTGTAGCTAAATGCTTTTATGAATTAGGCCAATGCTGGTGAAGCAAGTGAAGGTGCCTCATCAGCAAACTGCTGAGCTGGGTCTCCAATGAGAATGTTCATTTTGCATCCCTGCATCAGTCTGAAGCAGAGTGTGAAGGATCAGCTCGTTACACTTTATTGTCAGTACATTCACCAAAGGCATGAGGAGCAAAAGAGGAGAGTTTTCTCATCAGGCTCTATCTTTTAGGCAGGGCATGTTGGACACGCTGCAGAGCAAATTGTACAACACGGCCCCTGAGCTAGGAAAGATGCCTCTTGTCCCATCTTTCCATCTCTGTGCAGTTTTCTCGGGATGTAGACCCTTTCAAAATGCTCACATGCATGCAAATGCACCTCCTCTTATGCTAATCAGCAAGTAGCTCGATTCCCACTCCCAGGAAGTCTGCAATTAATATGCAAAATCAAGGCTAAAGCAGTTTCCCAGTTCCCTTGAAGAAGAGTGCAGTGAGATCATAGAATCATTTAGGTTGGAAAAGACCTCCAGGATCATCAAGTCCAACCTTTGTCCAACATCTCCCTGAGGTGTCCAGCTGTGCAAGGAACAGCACCAGAGGGGAGCTCAGAGGCTGAGAAGGGTCTGGCTCCCATCTGCAGCAATGAGGAGCAGAACAGGAGTTTTAACACTTTTTATCCTACTCACCCGCTGAGGCAATGGGCTGCGGTCATGACCCACTGGGCAGTGATGAGGGTTCCACCACAAAAGTGGCTGTAGTACCCTGGGTATTCAGCATAGGCAATCTGCAGCGACACCTGGATCAAACAACAACATGTTTTACACCCAAGCCATGCAGAAATGGTGTGTGTGGCTTTGGCAGTGGACGTTGTCATTTTCGCACCATTTTCTCCACGTCTAAGGCTTTTTTCAAGTCTAAGACATCAGCATTACCTGCCACTTCCAGCTGTGTGGTCTGGCTTCATGGCCTCCAATTACTCGCTCCGTCAGCACATCCTTCTCAGGGGTCTCCCTTAGGGGACTTCCAGAGATTGCCCCTAACCACAGAAAAACAGAGGAGTGCAGATTGTCATGTGGGTTCCTAAAGAGCATCAGCCATTGTGGGTTACTCCCAAGGACAAACTTGTGCTGTGCAGGGCAGTCAGCTAAGCAAGTCTGAAAGATCAAGTCATGAAGACTTGCATGTGGTGACACTACGATCACTCTCCATCCCGGAGGTTGTCTTTAAAGCCTCCATGCTTGAAAAATAGCATAAATACGCTTCAAGATACAAAGCTCTCCTATAAATTGATTTGTTTCCTATATTCCCTACAACCCACCCTAATGGCCAGGTGGTTGGGCACCAACCGAAATCCCCTTTCTTCCAGGATATAGGATTCCCTTCCCTCAGAGAACAACCAGATCTTTCTCCTGGACATCTTGTTCCCTCAATAGAGAAAAACCCTTCTAGCCAGAATACTTGTATCCATATTCAATTTTTCCCTAGCACAGCAACTGCTGAGAAAAACCTGACAAACTCTAATCTGCACTACACAGAGGTTGAGAGGTTCACCCTTTCCCAGCTCAACTTACCCAGGCAGCAAAGAAGGACCAGAAGCTGATGCATCTTTAATGCAGTGGTGGCATTCCTCCCCTAAAGAATTCTTTTTATACTATAACATCTGATAAGAAGCTGTGGCTAAATTTGTAATTAGTACAGTTTATCTATGCTAGTAACTCATTAAACTGATCCAAAATGTTCTCTACGTGGAAAAAAAAAGGGGGAGCAGTGAATTGTTCAAGGTAGAGCCCAAGGTTACACAAACATCTCCACACTGCATCATTCCCATGGGGCCAGGAAGCAGAAAAAAAACCCTGATAAATTTGGAGTGCTCTTAGAGCTAATCAAAACCAAAGCAGAGCAACCCAAGGCTCAAGAAGCCAACACTTTGAATAGCAATTGTTGATGCACGTGTTGTATTCCCTTGCAAGAAGTTTATCTGTCAGTTCAGCTGCCTGCTACTCCGGGTAACGTGAGCTGAACTTTGTTGGCTAGATAAAAAGAGTAACAGGGAGAAGTATGACCACTGAGGGTGGTTCCACCTTGGCTGGACATGCTGGTCTTTTTTTAGGATCCTTTTCTCCTTCTTCCTCCCTGTTGAATGGGTTTTCCTCTCTCTGCCCCAAAATGCTGCCTCTCAATGGCAGGAGAAGTGGGCTATGGCCAAGGGAGATGCAACAGCTGGAAGAAACCTGGGCTATCTCTGAGGAATGGGAAAGGTCCTGTAATTACTGAATGGTTGACATTGGAGGTCTGGAGGTAATCTGGTCCAACTCCCCTGCTCAAGCAGGACCACTGAGAGCTGGTTGCCCAGGACTATGTCCAGACAGCTTTTGAATAATTCCAAGGATAGAGATTCTCTGGGCAACCTGTGCCAGTGCTTGGTCACCCTCACAGTAGAAAAGGGCACAGGCCATGCCCAAGAGCAGGAAGCACAGCTACCACGCTGCTGGTCCCTATGTGGCTTGTCATTCTTCTCTTCTGCCCACCACCATCAACTCATTGCTCATTGGCTTTACTGATTAATCATCAAATAGCCATTTCTCTGCTCCCGTGACACATCAATTCAGAATCATCACTTCAAGTGATCAGTTACCTGAAGTGGTGCTCAACTGGGTACTGCAGTGGGCCTGTAGATCAGTTAAAAACAACAGCAGAGTGCTGCTCTACAATTCTTGTTTTGAACATGTAAGTGACCACAAATAAGATCAGACTCTCCCAAAGACTGATTTTCACAAACTGAGGTTATTCATAGAATCACAGAATGGTTTGGGTTGGAAGGGACCTCAAAGATCACCTAGTTCCAAGCCCCCTGCTATGGCAGGGACACCTCCTACTAGACCAGGTTGCTCAAGTGCCCATCCAGCCTGGCTTTGAACACTTCCAGGGATATTCCCACTAGATTTTACAGCTCCTCCCTACCAGTGCACCTGAAAAAGCTCTGCTCAGCCCTCAGTAGACAGACTGCCACCTTTCCCCCACCATGCTGATTTCAAAGATTTATCTGACCAGCTGTCTGCTGGCTGAGAAATATCTTAGTTGTTTAAGAGAGGAATACAACAGGTACCACAAGAACAGTTTCATAAGAAGATTTCTCTATTCATGTTACACAACAAATGAAATGCACTCTTGTCTTGCTTTTTCTTTAAAGGTGAAATTAGATACATTCAGAAAACACAAACAAAACAAATTGAAGCTAGAATGAACAGGCTCTGCAAAAGGCATTTCTTTTGCTCAGGGGGTTGTCTTCTCCAGAGGGGTTGTATGTGCCAAGGGGGCTGTCTTCGCTCTATAGGGCTTGTTCCATCCATGTAGATGAGAAAGAAGTCTCTTCCACCAATTCTGCCCAAGGGGTGTCTGGCCATCCTTGCCATACTCCACCAAGATACACGGGGAACTAGTCAATGGATCTTCTGGGGTTGAGAGCTTGGCAGCAGCCTCTCTTCTCTCCCACTCGTGCTCCTCCCACCAGTCCCTAGTGGGGAGCTGGGACCGGATCGGTGGCTGTTCCTCTGCCCTCCCCTATGCAGCTTGGCTACCAAGGCCACCTGGAGACACAGACATCGCACTGGTGATGCCACAGGACACATGGAAGGCGTGGAAGTGCTCCTCCGGCTCCTGGGGTGGGACAACCAAAGGCTGTCAAGTGAAAGAGTTAAGGAAATGAACTGGAGAGGATAGCAAGGGTCATTCACCCAGCTATGCTAATAGGATCTATGTCCATGGAATAGGTATGGTAGGACCAGGACCTTTTCCATGGCATCCCAACAGTCCTCTTTAACAAATCCTTTCTATTTTACTGGAGACCATAAAAACTTCAGTGTGATATTTCAGCATTGACACTTCCTTTAAGTCATTGAACACTTTTTCCCCCTTACCTCATAGATCATTTTTAGCTTCCAGTTAGTCTTGGCTAGGAGGTCAGAAAGTGGCCTCCTCGCCAAACAGTCTCTACGCTCACTTTCACTACATTCATCATCCTTGTCAGACCTGGCAAATTCACTCATTTTCTATTGCTAATTTATTTTTCTAAAGACTTTACCCATTACCTACATACAGTTTTTCTTGAAGGATGTTGTTGTTTATTCCCCTTTTGGACACCACACCATTTAGCTTGAGCAATTGTTTGTCCATCATCTGTACTGGACAGCAGTGCAGACAGGATCATACTCATTCTGCAGCTGAGGGGCTTTGATGTTGGGCTGTATTGTAATATCTAAAGGAGAAATAAATTGCACTGAGGATGATGAATTACAGCTGTTTCCAGAATCCCTCCACTTCGGGCATTGTTTTGCCATGGAGGTCTTGAGGGACTGTCTGTGTTTTGCTCCAGGCTCCTCACATGTGGTTTGTGGAAGAGGTGAACCTACAGGACATGTGTGAATGGAGAGAGGCTTGGGAAGCTGTTCCATGTACAAGTGCTTTCCAGGGTGAAAAAAACTTGAATTTATGAGTAAAGAACTTTATCTGTAAGGGGAGGAAATTAAAAAACATGGAGATAGGTGTTAATGGCAATGAAAACGCTGATTCATTTTTGGAATTGCAGCATTTCCATGGAGCTCCAGTAGTGAAGCTTGGCTTGAGATACCCAAGTCTTGAGCTGCCACCCAAAATACCTCTCACCTACTGCTAAATCTCAGAGGCCCATAACCCTGCAGGGGCTATGAAGTTTGTTTCACAACATGACAGGTCCTGGAATTGGAGCCCAGGACTCTTCCTCTTTGAAGGACCTCCTCAAGTCAGAGCCATCTCAGGATTTCTCACAAGCGTAGGCAAAAATGAATTTCTGTGCTCCAACTCCTTTTCAGTAAACGTAATGGGACATCTTTCACACCACAAAACCAACTTAAGTGGTTCTGTTTGTGTCCATATAGCAAAACTCTTTCCTAGTCTATCCCAGAGAGGTCTCACCCATGCTGCCTATGGAGCATGGGCTCTTGTCCATACTAACTTTCCAGACCATGCATAAAAGCTGCTATGGGGAGCATGGGCTGCTGCAAACCAGTGTTATGCTGGACTGTGCTAACATCTGACAGCAGAGAAGACAAGACAATGTCTGAGTTGGTGCTCTAGTACTGTTCAGTTAATTGGTGCTCTTGTATCATTTAGTTAATTAGTGATCCAGCACTGTTTAGTTAATGAATCTTTAGCCTTTTTGTCCTTGTTCTCAGAGAATCAAAATTAAATCTGTTGATGGCAGCAGCATTTCCTGGGTGAGTTGATTATTTTAGGAGTGATGGGAAGGATAAGGGAGGTTGTGAGGGGTTGGATGGATGGTGGGGAAAGATCCCAGGACTATGCAAGCAAATAAGGAGATTTGGGTGGACTTGATGAGCTCCACTGGGAGCTACGGAGCACAAAGATGAGGATATAATCATCTTTCAGGGAAGCCCTAAGGCACAAACTGATTTCCAGACACCAGGAGGGGTCACTGTGTATATTTACTGTGCAGCTTTATGTCTGCTCTGCTCTTATAAGCCTTCCCTAAGCATCTGCTATTGGCCATTGTCACCAGGCTATTGCCTAGATGGATCTTTGCCATGACACAGTTCAGCCCTACAAAGATCTTTATTTCCTATGTGGCAGCTTTATTTTGGCAGTGCAAATGCCAAGGTTCCCTTTCTTCTGTATAGCAGCAATTCAACATAACATCTCCATTCAGGATAGTATCAAGCACATTGTTAAGCATGTGTTAATGCTCCTTTTCTCAACAGAGATGGTTTAAAATGCATTAAGTAGTGAAGATTCCCCCCAATGCACACAATGTATTTAATTTTCCACTATTTTTTCTATATATTCTTTCTCTTTGAGTTGATGGACACACTAATAAACCCATAACTATTCCTAGCTTATCATTTGGTAACAAGTTAGGGCAACATGAGTGGAAACTCTTCTGTTATATAAGTAAAAAATCCTATGGATAAACTGTCCCCCAAAGACTGACAAAACCTTAATCTAATGTACAGTTCCTTAACAAACATACTACAGTGGCCTTAATCATCAGTAACTGAGGACAGAGGGACAAATGACTTCACTTTTTATTCCTTTTCCTCTTTTTATTGCTGCAGGATGAAGCCTCTATTTCAGTATGAGTACTATTGAGCTGTAAAAAGGTAAGCAGGGTATGAAATGGCTCATTTGTCCAACCACACCATTTATCTCTGTATCTGAAAGCACATCCTTGAAGGTTCATTTAAAATACATCTAATTCAAAAGAAATTCTTGGGAAGAAGGAAACATAAAACCAGTGAGTGAGAAAACTTAACACTAGAAAGGTAAAATGACATGAGGCAATGCCTGTATATTCACATTAAGGATATTTTTGTTTTATTAAATTTAAGGTTGGCCTCATGAAATACACCCACAACCCTTACTTACTGATGTTGGATGGAAAGGGCAAGTGACTGAGTGACATGAGAGTTAGTATATACTATGATGTACACATACATGAAAAATGCCACCTAATTCATTTATTAGGCAGCTGATGTACAGGTAAGTTACAAATGCACACATTAAAAGTGTGATTTTAAAGAAATTTGACATACAGACTGTTGAGGGTATGTGGAATGTGAGAGTGTCTGCTTTGTTGAAGTTAAAAGATGAAGGACATTTTTAGTTAATAGGGGATAACAAGTAAAAGGGAAAGGGATAAGCAAGACATAGAGACACAAAGCTGGTAGACAAGGGATAACTAAGATGATGAGGAAGATGAAAAGTCTCCAGGCTGTAAGTGATGGGCCATTAAGGAATTACAGGCTGAGCTTTGGAGGGAACTAACCTGGATGGTGCTACTGATAAGGAAAAAAGAAAATGAATTTGAGGATTTGGGGAATTTAAGGGGGCTTAACTTGAGGACTTGAGGAATTCAAGAGAATTTCACTTGAGGATTTGGGCTATTCAAGGGGGCTCTGCAGGACAAGCAAGCTGGACTAGCTGGAAAGTAGGAGGTACAAGGGCCCAGTGTTCCCATTAAGAGCACACCAGACTGGGCTCCAGCAGCTGGGCAGGAGAAATCCCAGGTCCTGGAGGCTGCTGGAGATGACAGATCTTATAATGTCCTTAGCACAGACTACTGTGTATTATGGTCTTTATTTGAAACCTTTCTGCACCATCCAGGCAGGTAAAGGACGTTTAAAATTGATAAATCCAATTTACTGCCACTTTAAGGTTCTTTTAGTCTGAGGAAACAATATAAGTGGCTGGAAGAGCAAAGGTCTGATATCCACTGTCTTTTAAATCAAATCATACTTTATAATACAGCTCTGATAAATGCTGTGTCCCCTTGTTGGGGAAGCTAAAGCCCTCCCTTGCTGAACACACACAGATTTCAGTGTTCATATCTGAGTCATCTTTTCCTTTCTTAAACAGTTGTCTTCCCTTGTGATTCCTCAAAAAAAAGAAAACTTTAATTTTATGGGAATGAAAAATTCTAAAACATATATTTAATCAACTCATTTTTTTTGTTTCTGGTGTTTAGTAGCTAAACATATTGTATTAAGATTCTATTTTTGAAGTTTAATTGCTGCTTGCATCTTTTCTAAAAACTTGGATCTTCAGATAACTTAGAGTTGGATATTAGAAAAAAGTTCTTTAATATGAGAGGGATCACTGAACAGGTTGCCCAGAGAGGTGGTGGAGGCCCCATCCTTGGAGACATTCAAGGTCAGGCTTGATGGGGCTCTGAGCAACCTGACCTAGTTAGAGACATCCCTGCTTATTGTAAGGGGTTTGGACTAGATGACCTTTGGAGGTCCCTTCCAACCCAAACCATTCTATGATTCTATGATTAAAAGAAGACAGTTAATAATAAATTAAAGGCTCTTCTTCTTGTGATGTAATTCAAAGTTTTCTGGGTGACTTACATAATGACAGGCTTCTGTCACCTCCACGTATCTCTTATCTCTATCTCAGGTCCTGGCACAAGTCCTGAGGACTACATGGAGCTGTTTTGGAGAATAAACCACTACATAAGGATCAATGAACTGGGACCAACACTCCACTTTTTCCTGATTCTTCAGCATCTGACAACACCCAGTTTACTTTTGCTAATTGTTTTAATTGCATTCTGGCCTTGGCAGTCTGGTTTAAGCATCACATGGGCTTGGGTCACTGTCAAAATAATTTGAATGCTTTCCTTCTAAGCAAATATAAATCATGTGAATTACAGCAATCTGCCTTTATATGTTAGTGATTGTATCATCTCCTGCACTGTCATATTACAAACAACTAACACAAAACCAAGCAGGTTGTCAACAGATTGTGAAATAAAACATTTTTAGTAAACATCCAACATAGCATTAAAAGCACAGAATATATACCTGCACTTTTATCTTTATTTTGCACCTAAATTCCTATAGATGTGTTCCTAGGATCTCATAATATAGAGGAATTTATATATGAAATCTTTGTATTAGGGCAACAAACTACATGGAATATATGAATTAAAATTTCCTATAATTCATAGAACCATAGAATGCCAGGTTGGAAGGGACCTCAAGGATCATTTAGTCCAACCTTTATTATTTTTCACTAATTTCATTTATTAATTAAAACACTTGTAAAAGCTTTTCAGCTGATCTGCACATTGAGCACAGAGGACACAAAAGAAAAATCTCCTCCCGTCTTACAGGCAGAGGCAGAACTTCCAGGAATAGCCTTTTACAGCTGGGTGATGTCAAAGTGACAACATGTTTCCTCAGTGAAGAATTGGGATGATTCAGCTCTTAATTATTCCAAACACTGCTCATCAAATCAAGGTCAAAGGGCTCCTTTAAGTAGCAAAACATGTTACTCGCTTTGATATATTTAATGATTGATGATTAGTTTTGAGCATTCATATAGCTCTATTAAAATCATTAAGCATAGACATTTGTGCAGGGGAAGCATGTAATTAAATATATTGCTGGATCAGGGCCAGAGTGTTCAGCCAGTTGTAGTTTTATGCTGTTATTTCCCAATTTTGACTTGACTATATTGAAAATCTTGGGGAAGAAGCAAAACATCAATAACTCACATTATTTGTGCACAAGACAGAACTGAAAGAGCAAGCCTGGAGAAAATAATGTCCTGTTTGTTTACTTTTAACAGCACAGTAGCTTGATCTTGCCTCCAGATTCTGCAGAACATTCAGTACATAATTCCACCTCTAGTTTCAGCTTTTTAAGGAACCATTGCACTACAAAGCACTTCACTGAGATCTACAGTTTCCCAACTCTTTTAAGAGTTATGGCTGTGATTTTTTACAAGCAAATAAACTGTGTGCTTTAGAAAAATGACTCTATGAAGCTGTATAAATACTAGTACTCCTAACTCCACTGAAATCAATGGAAAAGTTTAGTATTAATGACATCAGAATCTCACCCAGTGTGTTTACTGGAAAAGTTCACTTTGATCCTAAGTAAAGAGGAAAAAGTACAAGATAAATAGTCTATATTCTGTCTCTTTTACTCCTTACTCAACATGGAAAAAAGTAGTAAAGACATTCATATAATACCTTAATATGCTTATTAATTTCATCTCAAAGCTTTTAGTTTAAAGGTAAGAAGAAAATGCTATTTGTTGTGGAGAAAAAAACAGGTTAACAAGCAAAGCAGGGGTCTAGTAGCAGTTTGTATCAGGAAGAAAAGTGTATGAAAAGATCTAAAAAATTTTTCACCTAATTTTTTACCATTTCTACAAATATGCTGACAGCTTTTTCTACATTGTGTATGTCTGTAGCAGCCATTAAATAGTATTTCTGTAACATCTTGATTTGGGCACTTGTGCAGACGAGGACAAAACTATAATAACTTGTTGTTTTTACACCCTGTTGCATTGCCTCCTTCTTCTTATCTAAATTACTGTAACATTAAATTCTATATGGTATTTCCTAGTGTCTCCAGTAGTGACTAAAATAAAGCAATATGCGCTATGTCTATAAATTCAAACTACCCCATAAATAAACAGAAAAACATATATTTTTTTATAAATATCTCCTAAATCAGACTGTTCCCCGGACTAGAAATTAATCACCTTGACACAGTGTTCAAGCTGTGGCCTCACCAGTGCTAACTAAGGTAACCTCCTCTATTTTCCCTCCTTTCTCATGTCATTCCTGCTGGTGTAAAAAGAAAGGTGCACACCCAACAATATCTGTTTCCCTCAACATCAGAATTTCTAGAAAAATACTTATGGCCTCAAAGCAGGAGATGTAGGAATATACATACAAATATCTCAACAGAATTTCACCCCATTTCAGGAAACTCAACAAAGAGCTGAAAAAGGGTGAGTGCCCCTACTTGTGGATGCCAAGGTGGTGGCTAAGTATGTACAAGTGGTTGGTGGAGATGTCCATCTAGTTTAGCTTCAGTTAGCAGTGCCTGGTATTTCAGCCAAACCAACAAAAGCTTCTGAGATGACAGCAGTGGAAGAACATGTGTACTTGGACACACAGTGAAGCAATTTTTGACTGAGTTTCTGTTGCTGAGAAGTGGTAGGTCTGCTCTCATCCAGAATGACAACCAACACCAGCACCATTAAACAGGGATGGCAGAGTCTGGGATGGCAAGTCTGGCCTGAAAAGAGTACAAGAAGATCTGGAAGGAAGGGCAGGGCTCTTGGACTCAAACCAGAAGAAGGTCCTTGGCCATACTAGGATCAGCTGAATCTCTTCTGCAAACCCCGTTTAGCAATGGTCTTGAGTGCATCAGCAGGTGCTACAACCCTGTCTTCACACCCCTGGGACTTCAGCTGCCTGTGTCCAGGGTCAGCTCCGATATAGTGGAGTTGTGGCCTTGGATCGTACTTCTGTAGGAACAGCTACACTGTGAGGAAATGATGCTAAATTAGAAATAAAATAAAAAAAAAAAAAGAAAAGCCTCAACTGGGGCTGTACCCATTGGGTCTGCTGTTGAAGCTCTTGCTCTTGGTCCTTGCTTGAGCTACATTGCTTAGGATAAAATTCCCCATCCCTTCTTCACCCACTCCCCATTTCATGGACATTAGCTTTAAATTAGCACTTTCACTCTCTGTTTGAAGCTCTCAGCAAGTAAATCACTGATAAACTCAATGCTAAATACTTGCCAGTAAAGAAGATGGGAACCTTGCAGTACCTTATTTATTGATATTAGAGCAGTGGTGTTATTATGTGTGGTTGATGGATCATCTTCATGTAGGGCTTTGGGATATTCTCAAACATTACAAATTTTGAGCTTTCAGATCACTGAGATGAACATTCCAACCAGGCAAGGAGGAAACTGTGACTAACTAGAGTAGAAAAGATAATTTAAATGGTTTTCTGATATATCCCTCTCCATGTTTGCTGTCAGTAAAGAAACCCCCAAACTTTCTACAGAAGAGACACCTTTGTGCTGACCAATGGATGAAGTGATCAGGAAAGTTGGTACACGAATCACCCCCGTGCTCTGCATCCCCAATATCACCAAGCCCACGACAAAGCCAGAACTTCAGAGGTTTAGTTGGCTCAAAGGAAATTTTCCTACATTTATGTTCGGACCTAGAGCTCCTTCTACACCAAGAACTAAACTGCACCAGAGCTAAGGGCTTGGCATTTCTTTCTGCTGGCTACATTATAAAACTCTTTGCACAATTCCTGGTGTGGTTTTGCCCCACGTCAGCCACCACAGTGTCAGACAATACTTGGTCACATTTTAGTGCATAATAGGGGCAAGGAATTATTCCAACAGGCAACTGGGTTGCACACACTGCTTTAGAGATGAAAGAGTTTAATCACATGGACATGAGATGTGTCTTGCCAGCTGGACTTGGGAACAAAGAATGGGTACGACCCAATTGATTTACTAATAGACTCAGAATGGAGTTTTTTGTCATCTGAAACTCAGTCCAGATGCTGCTTTTGTAAGCCTGCTGACGATGCAAAGTGAAGCAATTAATCTTTTCACCCTCAGGTATGTGAAGACTTTTGAAAAGTCCAGATGCTGCAAAGCAGTTGGGCAAGAGAGCTCTCTACTGGACATGGTCTGACCCATGGTAAACAAACAGAATCCAAGCTGGCTGAGACAAGAAGCTAGGAAGCCAGTCTTCCCATTGAGGATTACCAATGACAAACTTCAGTGGCAGTGTTCAAGTTCCTTAAATCCTCAGTGCTCTCCCAGCCTCCCCAAATAGCTATGAGGAACTTTGTCCTTGAACTATTTTTAGATGAGTTTTGATATTTCCAGGTATGTTTTTCCCTTGCAGCAGAAGCAGGTTCAAATTAGAGTCTCCTCCCTGACCTGAAAGACTCAGGGAAAATGACTGCAAGAGAACAGAGGCTACAACTGAATTGTGCAACTTCAGGACATGATGCTAAACACCTACTTGTCTGGAGTAGCAGATCTGACAGCTTTTCACTGAACATGTGCTGATGCAGAAAGATGGGGAGAGAAGATGACTTTCCCATCTTCAGCAAGAACTCAAAGTGCTGGTTTTGGTGCTAAAGGCTATGACAAGGTCATCAAAGCACAAAGCACAGTGCTCCTGTCAGAACTGCCAGCTTCTAGTAGGTTCATGGTGTTCCTGAAGAGTTTGTGGTGCCTGAAGGTAAGAGAACACTGTGAACTTTAAAGGGGTTGAGGCAACAGTGGCACATCATTCTCTCCCTGGAGAATAACAGGATAACTCATTAAAGTGGTGAATCAAATTAATCTTTTGCAGAGTGTAAGAACTCGGTTTAAGCACTGAAAAAGGACTTCACAATTAAATGAAAACGCACAGCAAAACCCCAAGACAGCAGCCAACCTACCTTACAAACATCCCTAAGAAGTAGAAGTCTGGGATTTCATGGAGTCAGAGCACTGCTCAGAAATGTGGTTTTAACCCAAACAATAGAAGGAATATTCACTAGAACACAAAAATCACTGTTAAAGAGTCTGTCAGAAAAGTTGTGGTCATGTGGCACATGAAGAGCCAAAATCCAAAAGGATCTTGACTCATCTGAATCCTATTGTTGATATCTCTCTGGAACCCAGTCACTGTTCTTCCCAGCTTCGTTAAATTAGCTCAGAGCTTCATGAAACTGCCCCATGTGCCTATTTGAAAAAGAGTAGAGGGCAATCAGTCTTCTCAATATGAAGTTTTTATATTTAGCTATATAAAACACCAGGAAAAAGAAAAGTCTTTTTAGAAAAAGAGAATTTTGAAGCATATATATGTATATAAACTTAGAAATAAGTGTATCAATTTCTTCAGAGAGATGTTTAACTTATTCTATAATCTATTTATTGATGGATACCCAGGTTTTCTCATACATATGCCACCCTTTCATTTACAGCTTCACTGTTCTTACAGTTTTACAGATCATGTCTTTGCCAGTTCCGATGCACAGATTAATGTAAAATCAACCATTTAAAAAAAGAGACAAGTCAGGCACCAACCATGGAGACTCTGCCACGGAAGAACTTCGCCCTGGAGAAGGAGTTCATGTACTTTCCCCAAGTACCACAACTCTTTCACTGAATCATGACTGCTTCACTACCTAGTTTCTGCTTATATGCTTAGACAACAAATGCTTCTGCAATTAATGAAGTGCTTTTGTTTAGGTACTGAATGAATTTAAACTCTGTCAATGGTATGAGCTGCTGGAAATCTGCCAATTCAAACCTCACGCAGATGCCTACATTTCTCCAAACTTCTACTTTATATGTCAACACTGATGCTCTCACTCTCATCCTTGTTGTGCTGGTTCAGCCATCATCATTTCATGCTGCCATCAGTTCCTGGTCACACAGGCCAATGCTGAACTCAGCAACAGCCCCTCAGGAGTCTCCTTTCAACCCCCCCTGCCATAGGTTCCTGTGGGCCCAGCCCCTCCACTGCCCACTGTGGTGCCAGCATCACCTGCTGGACACAACAGACAGAGATGGCTCCTCAGGGGCCCTTCACATGGAAGGACACCACTGAGAGAGCTCAGCAAGGTGCAACCAGCCCCAAAAGAAGCCATATCCTACAGGAAGCTCCTCTGACTGATTGGCTTCTGGTTAAAGCAGCCCTGGCCTTGCTCATCACCCCAACCATGACCACCTGGGTGAGGGTGGAGCCACAGAGACACAGGTGGGCCACGTTCTGCCTCTGGAACCTGAAGCCAGTGGGGGAAACAAAACATTCTGCTGGGTTGTGACTCATCTACAGGTCAACTCCAACTTGAGGCTCACAACTCAGACCCCAGCACCTCAACCCTGAAATCCCACCAAACCCACGAGCACTACTAAATGCACAATGCTCCCTTTGTGAAACAGGGAGCAGGAGAAGAGATGGGTGGTGCCAGATGTTGTTTAGCACAATTCACAAAGATACACCCGTACTATGGTGATGATGACAAATAAAACAGTGAGAAGCAATACTGATAAAGAACAGCATCCCCTTTAACAGGAAGGAATCCCTTGGAGTAACTGGCAAGGCTGATTTATTAGAGTGATATATGGCATTAGAGTATTGGCTCAGGAGCTCTCCAGTTATGGGTACTTACAGAACTCAAAACTGCTGCTTGGGGAAGCTCCATCAGCTGTGCTGAGGGTGATGTTACATGGCTGAGCTGCTCTAACAGCCTTGCTGCTATGAAGAAAAGTGACTTCTTGTCACTCTAGTCCTGGCAACAAGGTCCTCACTTGCCTTGAGCGCTGGAACTTTTCCTCTCACATGCTAGAATGATTTGATTCATTAAGCCAGGGAAAATATATTCAGATTTTTGCTGGTTATTTCTCTGTCACTTTAGAAAGCTGAATCAGGTAGGTACAGAATTGGAAGATGTTCAGAGCCTGGGTAAAGAAGCAAGTGATACCATGTGGCAAGAAGCAAAGCAGGAGGAAGAGCAGGATCTTCCCATTTCAGCACAGCAAGTTCTTAAGGGGCTTGAATTTGTAGTTAGACATCAATGTTCAGTAGTAAAAAAAAAATGCTTATCTAGGTAATGAATATTTTATTAAGCTTTCCATTCAGTGCTACAAAGATCAGTGCAGGCTGAAAGATCTGTGTCATATACTCTCTAGGATATGGCACATATACTACAGAGTGTCTATGTCTATAGTATATGTCTATAATATAGACATATTTAACACATACCAGTCACTTATGTCTGTAGAGACCTACTCAAGTCATAAAGAAATCACTAAAGACAAAAGTTAAACAGATTTCAGTTACAAACAATTTGGGCTTGTCTATTCTGCATTATGCAGTCAAAGGAAAAGAAAGCTTCTCACTAACAGATTGATTAAATAGTCCAAACCAGGTTTTTTTAATTCTATTTTGATGTATTATTTACGATACAAATTAGATGTGAAATCTTATAATTATATAATCCTATAATTATAATATCTCATTTTAAAGCCAAATGTCAAAGAGATCTAAAGCCAAAAAGCAATCTAAGAACTACCTGGACTTACACATGCAATTGGTAAAAAAATCACATTTGTAGAATATAGAGGTCATCTGTATAGAAAATGTTTTGAGATCCCCAAAATAAGTAGGTGCCTTTTACAGTATGTTACAGGATTTATTTTAATTTTCTAACTGACTACAATATAGAAAAACATCTTGGACAGCATCCTGGCTCACTGAAGTGATGTAAGCCAGGATTTGTCTCCTAATGTTTGCAGATGGAGGATCATTTACTATCACAACTCTTGTGTTAAGTATCTGCAGTTGATACCTTCAAATCAACATACTTCTACCTGGAGTATCCTCTCTCACCATATATACAGCTTTCCTCATCTTCATGCCCCAGTACTTTCCAAAAGCAGTCTTGACCTGTTAAGAAATCTGTATTTTTACCTGCTCTAACTTATAAGCAAATCTGAAAACACCATTTCTGAGCACATAAAAAAATATTGAACAATCTGTACCTCAAAGCAGTCACATAAACTGCACAGAGCTCCTGCAGCACTGCTCTGAAAATCCCAAATCCACAAATATTCCTTTGCAGTAGAGTCCTTTGCAGCAGTTATACCCACGTTCCAAAAAGAAAGTTTCTTCACCATTTCAAAGAAATATGTCGTTTTATCAAGGTCACCACTTTTTCTCAGCAAATAACTAATCCTTCCAGGGCTGAAATGTTACCTAAAAATGATAAAGCAAGGAGTATATTTTATCCCTATCTTATAAATATGGCAAAATTTAAAAATTGACTTAAATCATTCAGACCTTTTTTGCTTTGTTTTGGGGCTGTAATTAATAATACAGAAATACTGCTGATCTCTTGGGATGAGGACAAGGCTTTTAAAACAAATAGTGGCAGGGCCACAGAGACAAAAATAATTCAGATGCTGCTAAGATATATTCTTGACATAGAAAGCTCTTCCAGAAAACTTCAGAACTATTCATATTCTATATATAACAGTATTTTATATATATATATACACACAGAAAGTCCTGAGAAATCCTGGATTTTATTCAGAAGGGGAAATTCGAAGTGAAGAAAGCGAAGTTTTCACATTTTTGTGAATTAGATTTTTTTAAACTTAGAGTGGCAATCTGAACAAACACAATCTTCAAGTTCATTTAATGTTATATACCTGGTGATTTTTCCACAACGTTCTAGTAAAGGTTTATTGCTTGCTCAAACTTCTGTTTCCTGAACATGAGATCTGCTATCATCTAGAAGATAAAAATTTGTAAGAATCATAGAATCATTAAGGTTGGAAAAGACCCCTAAGTTCATCAAGTCCAACCATCAACCCAACACCACCATGACCACTAGACCACGTCCTGAAGTGCCACATCTACACGTTTTGTGAACACCTCCAGGGATGGTGACTCCACCACTTCTCTGGGCAGCCTGTTCCATGGCTTGACCACTCTTTCAGTAAAGAAATTTCTTCTAACATCCAATTTAAACCTCTCCTGGTGCAACTTGAACCCATTTCCTCTCATCCTAAATAAAAGGAGATGCACAAATAGAAAGCCCTATATGTTAGCTGGCATTAAACAATATTCCAAATTTAGCTCTTTTAAATAATACCAGAATACATCATAAAAGAACTAATAAATACCATTCCAAAAAAGCATGTGGGACACTTCCACTTGTTAGGAAGAGAGAGGTCCAAATCCATAGTTAGGTGTCACACTGTATTGAACGAGTCAAAGTCACCGCTTTGGGATTCAATGACCCACAAAAAGCTGCCATTTCTTCTGTTTTCATATGTGTATATACAGCAAATAATTTCCCTGTCCTACAAAGACTTTATTTGGGGGGTACAGATCTCTGATTCTCATCATTCTGTTACTTCACTCCTTTTCTATGACTTTTTCTGGAAAAAAAATAATGATGCCAACCCATCATGGCTGCAATTTCGTTATTAGCACTTTCATGTAAAATATTGTGCTGGTGTGTAGACCGGGAAAACAGTTATTGGATCTTGACAATGAATCATCCAAATTAAAACAAGCCAATTTCAGTATTATCTGAGAAAACAAGAAGTAATTAAAAACGAAGCATTTAGATAACAATTTTAATAAGTATCAAGAGCCTCTTATTTTCTCTCTTCAGAGTTCTATCATAGAAGACAGAAACAGAGCAGATCAGTTTTTTACAAAGCAATTTCAATCTACTTTTATAATTAAATCAGAGATAGATTTCCCCATTAGTACAACTATTGCAGTATCCAGGTCATCGCGAATAAACAGCAAAGGATATTCTTTACTGATTTTTCTTGTGCATCATTAATTATTTGAAGTGACAGGGCTGCCATTATTTTTATATGAATAAACAACTAAAGGCAACATGGAGGAAGTCAAATTCAAATAGTAATAAGATGGCCACTTTTCAAAAATCAGTGTAATCCTGGAAAATTTCAACAGCAGTTCTACTTAAATGAAGCTGCAAGTGCTCGCTAGACATTAAAGCTTGTAAGATGTTGCATGTCATTAGTCCTCAGAAAAAGTGTAGCTGGAATTCATATCTAATTCAATGCTCTCTTCTCCCAGTTAATGGCCCTGAGCATTCACAAATGTAAATGGGAGCTTTTCCAAACCTTTCTGGGCTTTAAGAACTAGCTCTTGCTGTGAGTAGAAAACCATACCTGAGCAATTTTCTTTGTTGTGACCTGATTTTTACATTTGCAATATGATGCTATCTTCTAATGATTTACTAGATTTACTTACACACGAATTTTTAAATACTTTACATTTTATTGAATGGATAAGGAAATGGCTAACATGGCTGTAGCTCCTTGTGCTCATGTTATTTTTGGGTTCTTATTCCATTCAACTGTCAGAAATATGATTTAAGGATTCACCCAAGGTAGTCCTATTGTTTTGCAAAACCAATAAATATTTCGTGCTCTTTATTTTTGAGGATAAGACACTAACAGAACAATTCCTCTCACCTTGTATATAGATCCTATGAGTGTGATGTTGATTGAGACTTTAGAAAATATTTTCTTTACGATCTGTTGGAATAGATATTAATGCATTTTTATAGCTTTCAGTAGCTTGTATGTAGTCCTTCAGATAGTCCAGGTAGTGCTGGACATTAATCAGTGCTGCCAACTTCTTCTGAGAAGAAATTGATCCTGTCTGCTCCCAAGGGACACGTTTCAGTGCTCTCTGGGGCATTTCAAAAGCCTGTAGCAATGACAAACAGTGTAAGAGATTAATGAAAATCAAGCAACAGTTGCAACTATTTCTGACAGTTGTTCAGAGCAATTTTTTTCACTCCCACGTGTTTGGGCATCCACCTGAGGAGGGGACACTTGCCTTTTCTTGGTTCAAAATAGAGAATTCAGTTCAACTCTCCTGCCACCAGATTTGTGTCCTAAAAGCCAGACTGGTATTAAAAGATAAATCCCTGCCAGTGACTGTCCACTGAAGCTCTCTCATTTTACATAAATAACATATTAACTGGGGTTGTGCAACCTGACCTGTGCCTGTGGAGAGGTCATTGGACTAGAACGTCAATTTTTTTTTTTCTTTCAAGCATGTTTCATAGATCAGGGTGGATGGTTCAGAACACAGTTAGACAACTAACCATCCATTGAAATATCCTGCCTTTTCCTAGTGGGCAGATGGTCTCTCCATCTCCTGGCCTGACTCTTTCCTCTCTTAAGTTCATTTCAATGAACTTTTAAATGCTTAACTCTTCTAATGCAGCACATGGGAAGACTCATGGTGGCAAAAAGTGGGTCAAGAAACAGGGAAAGGGATAACAAGGTATGGAAATCATGTCACCAGTGCTGTTTGGAAGTACCTGATGAGCAGCCCTGGGCTTGTTCATCACAGCTGGAGCAGGACAGTAAACCAAACCCACTTGTTGTGACCATAGTACAACAGACAAACCTACTTCCATGCCCAGGAGGAGCAGAGTAGAGGCAGGGCTGGCTGGAGAACACTTAGGCAGATGGAATGAGCACCCTGGTACCACCTGTTCTGGGCCTGACTCCATTGGCAGCTATCTGCAGCTTCATAACCCTCTCTATCACCTTTGAGACTACAACCAGGGAGATAAAAAGGCACAATATCACAATCATTGTCAACACTGAAGATCAGAGGAAGCACAGGCTGGTCAGCCTAACCTCAGCTGTTGGAAAGGTTGTAGCACAAATACTCCTTAAAGTCATTTCCAGCCACCTGAAGAACAAGAAGGTGGTTGAGATCAGCCAGGATGGATTTACCAATGGAGAATTGCACCTGACCAATCTTATTGCCTTCCATGATGAGATGACTGTCTGCGTGGAGAGAAGGACAGCAGTGGATGTTGTATGTTATTTCAACTGTAACAAGACCTTTAACAGCCTCCCACAGAATGCTTGTAGCCGAGCTGGTGACATACTGACTGGAAGACTAAATAATAAGGTGAACAGATGGATTGTCAGGTCAATTGTGGCCAATTACTAGTGGCAGGTCTCAGGTCAATACTGCTCAATACCTGTATTAATGATCAGGATGATGGGACTATGTCACTCATTAAATTTGCAGATATTACCCAACCAGGGGAGTGGTTGATGTGGTGGAAGACACAGAGGGACATAGATAGGCTGGAAATGGGCTGGTATAAACCTCCTGAAGTTCAGCAAAGGCAAATACAAAGTCTTTCCTCTGGGATGGAGAAACTACATCCAACTGTGCAGGCTGCTGGAAAGCAGCTCTGAAGAAAAGAATCTGGGAGTCCTGGTGAGCAACAAATTGGACATGAGTCAGCTGTAGGCCCATGCAGCAAATAAATTGTCTACCATGTGCTGGGCTGAATTAGCTGGAGGTAGCCAGCAGGTCAGGAAAAATAATTCTCCCTCTATTCTGCATCTGTTAAACTGCATCCCTGGAGCGGGGAAGGACAGGGCCACTGCTGGAAGGACAGGGAACTGCTGGAGAGGGTAGAGCAAAGAGCTACAAAGATGATTAGGGGACTAGAACATCTCCCTTATGAAGAAAGGCTGAGGGACTTGGAGCATTTTAGCCAAGAGAAGAGAAGACTGAGGGGGGATCTTACCAATGCTTACAAATACTTCAAGGGTGGGTGGCAGGAGGATGGGGCCAGTCTTTCTTCAGTGGTTCCCAGTGACAGGACATGAGGTAATGGGCACAAACTTGGACACAGAAAGTTTCATCTAAACGTGAGGAGGAACTTTTTTCCTATGAGGATGGCAGAGCACTGGAACAGGCTGCCCAGAGAAGATGTGAAGTCTCTGTCTCTGGAGACATTCAAAACTCACCTGGACGTGTTCCTGTGCAACCTGCTTTAGGTGAACTCACTCTTGCAGGTGGGTTGGACTAGGTGATCTCCAGAGGTCCCTTCCAATCCCTGTCATTCTGTGAGTATTGCATCTAGTTTTGTGCTCCTCAATACAAGAAAAACATTCATATGCTGGAACAACTCCAGTAAGGAGCTACAAAGATGACAAGGAGGCTGAAACCTAAACAGTCAATATCAGCTCATCCTCTTTAGGCTCCCTTGGGAGTGACTCAGTCACCTAAACATAGGCTTACACAGATATTTTAGGTGTCCCAGAGTATCTGACACATCTTCACTGGGCTGACAGTCTAACATAGGAACTATGTCTAGACATGGCCCTGGGCAACTGGCTCTAGGCAGCCCTGCTTGAGCACTGAGGTTGGACAAGATCACAGAATTGCAGAATTGTCCTGGTTGGAACAGATCTTCAAGATCATCAAGTCCAAGATGACCTCCAGAGGTCCCTTCCAACCTCAACTGTTCCATGATTCTATGGGAGACTCAGTCACTTCTGAAGCTTTGAGGCAACTTAATCCAACCACTACTCAAGTTATTTCAGCTTGCTGATGACTGCATTACTCTTGACTGCCATTGACACAGTTAACCTGCTCTTAACCTGCTCCTTCATCCAGCAGTGCAGCTTAAAGCTGGAACATTTCCAGGAGCTCTGTTTGCACAGGAAATACCTTTACCTACCAGCTCAAGTGTCTGTGATAGCCCTGGCACTCTGGTACAGTGACAGAGACCAGAGAACAACTTGCTTAGTCTCTGAAAATCACAGAATCACAGAATCACAGAACGTTAGGGGTTGGAAGGGACCTCCAAAGATCATCTAGTCCAACCCCCCTGCTAGAGCAGGATCCCCTAGAACAGGTCACACAGGAACACGTCCAGGTGGGTTTTGAATGTCTCCAGAGAAGGAGACTCCACAACCTCTCTGGGCAGCCTGTTCCAGTGTCTGTCACCCTCACTGTGAAAAAGTTTTCCTTATGTTTACCCAAAACCTCCTGTGCTCCAGCTTGTACCCATTGCCCCTTGTCCTATCCCTGGATGTCACTGAGAAGAGCCTGGCCTCGTCCTCCTGACACTCACCCTTTACATATTTATAGACATTAATGAGGTCACCCCTCAGTCTCCTCTTCTCCAAGCTAAAGAGCCCCAGCTCCCTCAGCCTCTCCTCATGAGGGAGATGTTCCACTCCCTTCATCATCCTAGTGGCTCTGTGCTGGACTCTCTCCAGTAACTTCCTGTCTCTCTTGAACTGGGGTGCCCAGAACTGGACACAGGACTCCAGGTGGGGCCCACCAGGGCAGAGTAGAGGGGGAGGAGAACCTCCCTTGAGGGAGTCCTCCCAGTAATAAGAAAAATAAGACTATTAACTACAAGTTATGCTACACGGCCACACTAAATTTAGGTGCCCTCTAGAGCTTTGGAAACACCAAAACTCTCTTTACCAGTGAACATCAGTATGTTATTAATTAAATGGAAATTAAATTAATTAAATGGAAATTCTCATGAATACAAGAGGGAGCTTGAAACACACCAGTGCAAAAAACCCCACAAAACAGTACAACAAAATCCACAAAATTGGATACAACAGAACCTCTTCCTCCTCCTGGCAACTTTTATGTGTAGAAATATCTTTATTTAGGCTTTTCCAGTGCTGCAAGATTCAATTCTTTACAAGTTCTGAAGTGATACTGTTAACACAGGATGATCATTTAAATTTTTAATGTAAGGTGTATATATGAAAACTCTGTTGTCATTGTTATGGAGACAACTGCTTTCAGGATTATTGTTCATGTCTTCAAAGAGGTATAAACAAATATGACTGAAGATCTTGACAGATTTATTATTATGTGTCAGTTAGTTGGATAATCTTCTCAGATACATGATCATTGAGGACTAAATTCAATGGCTCAGACACTGGCATCTATCCAGTGTGTGTCCCTGGAGATCCCCCCAAAGTATATGAAGTGAGGAGAAGAGGGAGCCCTTCCCTTGGGAGCTGCAGCACTGCAGCACCCAGGTCTGTGTCCAGTCTTGGATGGTGGCCCTGGTCTGGATTTCTTGGCCTAGCCAGCTAGAAGAGGAAAGCACTGGGGTCCTAACACCCTGATGATGTCCACCACCCCAGGCTGCCACAAACTGCAGTAGCTGTCCAGTGCAGACAGGTGAGCCAACCTTCAGCCAGAATGGTCAATGGAGTCTATAATGCTCTTGATCTGATCTATCATAGGTGTCTGCATTAGGTGAGCTGGACTATTCTCCATTTTCTAGACCTCAATTGACTATAACAGAAGCTTTGACACCTAAGGCTCAAGTGGTTTACCTGCACATAGCTGTCTTGTACCATCTGAGATCATAGAATCATAGAATGGTTTGGGGTGGAAGGGACCTTAAAGATCATCTAGTTCTAACCCCCCTGCCATGGGCAGGGACACCTCCCACTAGACCAGGTTGCTCAAGGTCCCATCCAACCTAGTGTTGAACACAGCCAGTGGTGGGGCATCTACAATCTCCCTGGGCAACCTATCTTTCCACACCTTGCTTTCAGACACTGTTCCAGGAAGGCATTAGCCTCCTGTCATTCGTGTGTAACAACTGACAGCCTTGTTCAGGTTCCACAAGGACCCCAAAGCATCTCAGCTGGCACCAAAAACCTGTGGTTAAGCAAAAGAATTAGGACCATAGGCATCACACAGACATCTTGATGTTGACCTGAACACCATCCTAGCAAGCACTCTTCCACCAAGGACAATAATACTGCCATCAAGTAGTTTCCAACTCAACAGCAAGTTCACTGTTTTCAAAACAGATGAAACAATATAATTCATCTTTTGAAGTAAGTTCAGCATCTTTAAGAGGTGGACAAACCCACTTTTGGGGGACAAGAAAGGTCCTGTAAATCATCTATACAAGTTTGAGGTGAAGTGAATCTCTTTAAGAAAATGCAGATTAAATAGGTTTGATCTACTAGATGTTCTTCCTCTTAGTTTTGAATAATGAATTTCTGAAATCTTTCTTAATAATGTTTACCTCCTATTCTCAATTATTTTGACCAAAACACGACTGCTTGTTTAGGGTCAGCTTCTTTGATCATCTTAAAATGTATTATAGGCATATTATTACACAAACATTTTGTATTGATAAGGAAGGAACTCATCTTCCATTAACATTTTCTACCATTCTTGACTTTTTTAAACAAATTAAACTCATCCACAGAATTGCAAGCTTGCTTCTGAAGCTTACTGAGCTCAGACAATTAATATTTGGAAACATTTACTCTTTTGAAATTTTGAATGTGAATATTTACTCCTTTATAATTTCTGATGAGTTCTACAGAAAACACTTCTGAGAGAGGCCAAAGATCTTTACTCACACTACACAATTCTTCTGCAGTATTGAACAATGACTTGTACAACGGGGATGAGAAATCCTTAATTACAAGAGCTACAGCTGAGAAATGTTTGGTTTTCTCCACTGACTGAAAAAAAAAAAGAACCTACGACTAAATCAGCTGCAGCTGTTTGTACTGTACCTCTCTAAATGTATTTTAGAACAGTCAGCACACATTTCACTCTTCAAGTTTCATTTACACAGGAACCTTTAGAGAAGACTGATACTGCCAGCAAGCTGTAATTGCTCAGCACACAAAGAGCTTTGATAAATAAGCATTTAAATTTTATGGCACTCTGCAGAATCTGTCAGTTCCGTATTGCATTGTTTTCCTTCCAGCACCATGAATGATAAATTACATTTCTTTCAAAATTCAGTACCTGCAAAGGCAAGGACCTCACACAGATATCATTGTGTGAAGATGTCATGACACTGCATTATTTCTAGTGCCTTAAAGCCCTTAATTGATCAGAATATATTTCTAATGACCTGCCAGTTGTTACATTTTTAACCTTTTAATCAATTAGCTGGTTTTTATCATATACTGACTTCATTATAACAGGAAACTCCTCTGTTGATGAAGTATTTTGGAGGAAATATAACTCTTAGTGATTTACTAACAATCATAGAATCCTATTTACACCATTCAATACAAAATTAACAGGATAAAACTGAAAAAGTAAGATTTCAGAAAGTATTTACTAAGAAACTTGACAACCATTTTCACCCACCAGTTCTGGAGTTGTGATGACACCAATGTGCAGGTAGGTAACCTTTGTACAGTGTCACAGAAGTGACCAAACAGTCCTCTTTGCATATTTCCAGAAACTCTTTTAAATGCAGAGTGTTTCCTGTACAGCACAACTCATGAGGAAAGAAGAATTGCAGAAAGAAACACAGGAAGAAGAGGCTTGAAATTAATCTTGAGCTCCTTGAACCTCTTCTTTAGCAGGTCAGGATTTTGCCTCCAAGTGGAGTAGTCTGTAAGACCTGCTCAGAAAGCCTTTGAATTCCAGACTCCTTGCCCCTGGCGTATAATTACATCAAAGTAATTCCAAAGTTACAACCAAACATAAATAGACTGATGAAACAGTTTTACCTCCAACCATTATTTTATTTCCCCACTGTAGAACAAAAGAAACATTCTCCCTCATCAGAAAAAAAAAAAGTGGTTTGGATTAATGTAGAAACATCCAGTAAAAACAAATAAATCAATGAATTTTCCCAGATTTTATAGTAAACAAGAAATGTAATCGAGCTAATGATAACCTTAGGTCCAGTGCATATTAGGTTTTGCATATTTGTATTTTCTTATATTTGGCTAAAAGTCTGATGATCTCATTTTACTTTTACATACTGAGAACTTCTGTCTTGCTATGGATGAAACACCATTTACACACCACCTCTTTAGATCCAGGAGACGTTTTCAGCGTTCTGTCAAGTCCTTCATCATTTTTATCCATTAGCCATAAAATATAATTCATTTTTCCTCTTTCTTCTGTTTTCCAGCTCTAAATCAGCTTCACAATCTAAGCCCAAATACTCCCACAAAAATGTGCTAGAACTAATTCTGTTCAGTGATTTTACTTTTCAGCTCAGTCTCTTCTAACTGCACTTTCTGAAGTTAATGGTGTATTTTCACAGACAGTCTCTGGTCCTGGCAGTGATAACGCTCCATGTTTACAGTTACTACCAAAGGTTGGTGTGTGCAGAAAGGCTCTTGCTTAGACTTGCTCCTGTGCAGACCAAGGTCACTGGGAAATCTTGTGAACCACATTGGGGGGTGCAAAAGTAAAAGTCTGCACCTGTGGGGAGGAGTGCCCAGGATAGGGGACCCTAAACTGATCAGTGAGGGATTCCATCCATCCATATACATCATATTCAGTGTAAAGCTGAGGGATCATGAGGGTCAAGCCTCTTTTTCAATGGCCGGTGCCCAAGGAGGACTTCATCCATCCTGCCTCTGATCCCAATCCATGTGTTCCCAAATCCACTTCTAGAATCCAGCTTCTGAATCCAGCTCCCATCTGCTGCTGAGTCCAGTCTGGGACTTCCCCAGTGCCTGCTCCACAGCATCACTGGTGATGGTGACATAATTGCCATCATGGGGTGGGGTTCTACACTGGGTTTGTATATATTTGTATATATTCCATTTTATTATTTTCATTAAAGCTATTTCAGTTTTCTAATCCAAAAATCTCTCCCCTTTATTCCCCTTCTCTTCTCCTTTGGGAGGGGAGAGGGGTTAATAGAGAGCATCTGTCACTCATCTGGTGGCCAGCCCTGTCCTAACCCTGGACATAGACAATTCTCCCCTGGTATAGAATGGAAATCTCCCCTTGGATGGGACTTCAGCTCAGTCCCAACTGCTGCTGAACCTTGGGTCCTTCCTGTGCGAGCTGCAAGTGTTCTGTGTCTTTCAGGATCTTTATATTCCTAAAATTTATTACCTCTAATAAAAGAAATAGCTACTAGTGAGCGCTCTCCTCTAGTGTCTGAAATACTCCTGTGCTGATGTTCTCAAAACACCCACAGAATCATCATCAAGATAGGTAGATGAAAATAAAACCTGATTTCTCTTCATGAGAGCACTGCAATATGATCACAAAGAATTCTGCTCCATAATGTCATGTTTAATAATTTACTGGAGTCTTGGAGCTTTGCATAAGGTGGCTGAACATGTGAACACTGCTTAAGTGTTGAAGAGACGAGCTGAGGTATTTTTCTAAGAAAACAAAAATGTTTTGCAAAAGATTAGATTTTTTCAGTAATTCTCATGACAGCAGCACTATTTTTTGTGCTATTTATTTAGCAAATTAGACAAAACATTCCTTAAAACACCTCTAGGGTTCTTTCATTCTAAAACTAATTTAACCTGGCTAAGTGGATGAAACACTGGACTAAGGTATTGCCAAGTTCCTGGCTGTTGGAACTTGAGACAATATGAAAAAGCACTGGGGAAAAAACCTCTTACCTCTGTTTTTATGCCTTTTTTTGTGCTAAGTGAGTTCCACAAATTAACTACGAGCCAGTCTCACTTGGTAGTTTGTGTCATTTGCATGCTCTGTCACAGCAAGCTATTCTCAGTGCATAGAATCACAAATTGGTTTGGGTTGGAAGGGACCTTTCAAGGTCATCCAGTCCAACCTCCCTCCAGGGAGCAGGGACATCTGCAACTAGAGCAGGTTGCTCATAGCCCCAGCCAACCTGACCTGGGTTGGTACCGGGGATGGGGCATCACCCACCTCTCTGGGCAACCTGGGCCAGGGTCTCACCACCCTCAGTGTAAAAAATTTCTTCCTTCTCTCCAGCCTGAATCTCACTCTTTTAGTTTAAAACCATCACCCCTTGTCCTGTTGCAACAGGCCCTGCTAAAAAGATTGGTCCCATCTTTCTTACAGGTGCCCTTTAGGTACTGAAAGGCCACAATAAGGTTGGTTAAGTACCACCTACTCCTGCAAACTGTGGTGGTTCATTTTGCCTGTCCATGGGTTCTTTGACCTTCACCTTCATATTAAGACAGATGCTCTGATGAGTTCCCTGCAGAGAAGGGTTTGGGGATGGGATTCACCTCACTATCTTCCATGGAAGCATAAATGCAAATAATTCCTGTAGAATTTTTTTTGTCATGCTCTTATATTTCCTAGGTATACATTTTATATCAGGATCAGACTCTCTTTGGCATCTACTTTTGGTATGTCTGAAAAGATTTCTTATTTCTATTATTTGTAAAAACACAATTAAATGGCCAATACTGCAGTCCTTCATCAGCACAACTGCTGTAAAAGATGTCCTGAAGGAATTTAAGAAAAAATATCATTTTGTGATAAGGTTCCCAAATATATGCAGCAGAAAACACAGAAGAATGTTGGGCATAATTTTATTTTTTCCGAGTACTTACATGCATTTCTACCATATGTTCAATGACTGTGATGCACAGATCTGCAAACATAGCTTAGAGAGAACACCAGAAAAAAAGTTCCTTAAAATGGCTCCTGAGAATATCCTGATCTTTCTCTGGAGAAAAAAGAGCCAGTGTGTACAGCTTTCGAGCATAAATAGCTCTTGAAGTGACAGGGAATTGAAGTTTCACTTGGAAGCAAAGACAGAGGATGGAGAAAGCTGCTTTTTTTCTCTTCTGTCTTTACGAACCACAGAAATTATGTGGAGGGATCCTTTGGAAATATCTTGGGAGTGAGAGCAGGAACCACCAAGGAGTTTCACTAAAATGGATGCTTTTATATTGGAATGAAAGTACTCACGTAGGGTAGATAACTGGCACTTTAATTATATTAATATAATAATGCTTCAAATTATTACTTTTACTTTGAAAACTTTCAGGACTTTTCCATTAAGGACTTAAAGGCAGAATCAAAAGAACTCATCCCAAGGAAAACAGAGCAGACATGAAATTTCAAGGGGATTGGAAATACCACTTCTTAGTAATTATCCAAACACAAGGTTCCCTGTCTTGAGAAAAAGCAACATTGGACCACTGCTTTGCTTCCTCAGCTCTAACACTGCAGATTGTCTCAGCTGTTGGAAATATTCTTCTTGAGCACAACACATAACATGTGCCTCAGGGAGGAACAGGCTGGAAACACTTGCTCTTTTGAAATATGCAAAGTAGATAATGGTAAAAGATAACAGTCTTTCTGGATTATATTAATGGGAGCATGCATTTTAAAAAGCGGTTAGAACAAGAACTGTTTTTCTCAGGTATTTGTAAAAATATACATGGAAAAAAAAATAATCAAATTATAAGTGAATCTTTTTCTGCTCCCAAAAATGGCTCTGAGACCCAAACTGCCATTGGGCTGCAGGCTGACTGCTGGAGGGGCTGCTCTCACCTGGCAGGCACCATCCCCATCCTCACTTCAGATGGATTGGAGGCCAAGGGGAGAGTGAGGGCCCACCCTACTGAAACACAGAATGGTTTGGGGTTGGAAGAGACCTTTAAAGGTCAGCCCTGCAGTGAGCAGGGACATCTTCAGCTAGAGCAGGTTGTTCACAGCCTTGTCCAACCTCACCTGTAATGTTTCCAGGGATGGGGCATCGACCACCTCTCTGGGCAGTTTGTGTTTTACCATGCTCATTGTAAAGTATTTCTTCCTTCTATCTAGTCTAAATCTCCCCTCTTTTAGTTTAAAACCATCATCCCTTGTTCTGTCCCAACAGGGCCTGCTAAAAAGATTGTCCCCATCTTTCTTGTAGACTCCTTTAAGTACTGCAATAAGGTCTCCCCAGAGCCTTCTCTTCTCCAGGCTGAACAACCCCAACTCTCTCAGCCTGGCCTCCCAGCAGAGGGATTCTGGCCCTCGGATCATGTTTCTGGCCTCCTCTGGCCCCGCTCCACCAGCTCCATGTCTCTGCTGTGCTGAGGACTCCAGAGCTGGCCCCAGCACTGCAGGGGGGTCTCTCCCCAAAGCGGAGCAGAGGGGCAGGATCCCCTCCCTGGCCTGTTGCCCACGCTGCTGGGGATCAGCCCAGGATGTGACTTGGGCTGCGAGCGCACATTGCCGGCTCATCTCCAGCTTTTCCTCCACCAACACCCCCAAGCCCTTCTCCACAGGGCTGCTCCCCCAAGCCGTTCTCCACCTTCGCTCCCCGGGAGCGGCGCCTCGGCCTCTGCCTCGCCCCGAGGAGCCGGGGGAAGGCGCAGCCCGGCTCAGGGCCGTGCTGCGGTGCCTCTGAGAGCCGCCTGAGCCCGGCCGAGCCTCAGGGATCCCCGCTCCCCCTCAAGCGCCATTTCCCGCCCAGAGACCCTGAGGGGCGGCTCGCGTCCCGCGCGCAGCAACGTCTCGCTTCGCCCGCCCCCTCGCGCGTCGCTAAGGGCGTCACCGCGTCACGCGCCCCGGCCAGGGAGCGAAGCAGAGGGCGGCTCCCCGTTCGCTCCTCCTAGGGTGGACGCTGCGCTCGGCGCTCGCTTGCTCAGGCCTGCGAGGCCCTCTGCTGAGGGAGTGCCGGGAGGGCGATGCTTGGGGCCGCCGCCGCTGCCGCCTGAGAGTCCCCTCAGCGTCCCCTCCCGCGGCGCCGGGCATGGGGCTGGGGTCGAGCTCCGAGGTCCCGGACGGCGGCGCCGAGGGCTTCCACGTACACGGGGTGAGTCGGCCGCGGCCGGGCCACTAGGGTCGGGGGTAAAGGCGGGAGGGTGGTGAAGGGCGGTGGGGCGCGGGGTCCCGCTTCACTTCCCCGGCCGCCTGTGGAAACCCGAGCCCGGTACTGGGGAGGCCGCTGTGCTCAGGCCAGCGGGGCTGTCGGCTCCCTGGCTCCCACCTGTTGGCTCCTTCTCGGGAGCTGCCACGGCGGCAGGGGCGGAGCGGCCGCACCGCTCCCGCCGGGCAGGGGGTGCCCGCCCGGCCTCACGCCTGCCCCGGCGGCTGCACCGGGCTCGGAGCCTCGACCTGTCGTGTCTTGGCTGCCGGACAGCCGAGGAAAGGGAGCGTTTTGTGCTGCTTTCGAGGGATTTGAAGTAGTTCCAGAGCAGTGTTGTCCTCCCCGCTCCCCTCCAAGTTCCCTTGAGAGGAAGATTGGACTAATCTCTCTGCGGATCTTTAAGCATCTTGGCTGGGAGTTAATTCCTGCTCCAGACAGTGTTTTCCTGAGGGGCTACCTCTCCCAGTGCTGCGTCTAGATACAGATTCCTTGTAACTCCTGTATCTGGCAAATTGTCTGCACGAACATTGGTTTAAATGCCTGTCTTGGAGCTTAAAATAGGCAGAGTTGCTGATAATGGTCATTGTTTAAGTTATCATTTCGTTTAGTTGGTGTTTTTTTTCCTTGAAATACGAGTGGAAGCGTGGTTGCTATATGCTGCTTTCCACTTCAGCAGTTCGTGTTTCTGAACACCACAAGATGTGTTTAGGGTACTGGTGTTGTTACGTAATCTGCTTCTGTCAGTCTCCTTGGCTGAATTAACTGTCAGAAATGACTGTTGGTCACAAAATGCTTCCTTCTGTTATGTCAAGTGCAGGATCCTGCCCAGCTTTCTGTACTGGAGGATGATTTTGGTATGCAGGAGGCAAGGTCATTTTTTTTTCCCCCAGGGAATTCGTACAGCTTTTGATATGACAACATTTTGAGAGCCAAATACTGCAGGATTTTTTGCAATTTACAGCTTTTTATGGGAATCTGTATGGCTTTTAGACATCCGAACAACATCACAAGCTCCTTAATAACGTCTGTGTACTTCTTTTTGCGTTACATGATAGTTTCATTGTAAGGCTTTTTGCAGATTTATTTAGAATTTGGATGTAGTGTAAACCTTTTAAACCTTTTTTAAACTTTGAACCTAACCTTTTGTTCAGTATAAGCTGGCAGTTTGGTTTTGATGCAGTTGTGATGAAAGTTAATACTTTTCTCTCCAGTTGTGTCTACAGTGGTCAGTCTTGGCTGTAAAATAATAAGTTGTTATTATTATTATTATTAGCTTTAAAAGCATTTGCTGAGATACCTTAAATTAACTGCTATTACTTAAATATATTTTATAACTTGTATAGACAGTTATGCCATCAAAAGCCTCAACACTGATATAACTTTATTGAAAAATAAAGAAAATATAATGGTTTTGGTAAGATAAGACCAAATGTTAGACGTACAAATTTTAACTTTGCTACCAATGAGCTTCTTAGTTTAGATGATGTTAACCTAGCACTTAAATCATGAGGTTGGCTTTTTAGGAGTCGAATATATTTCAGGTTAAGTGCTGTACTGCAGAGTTAACAAAAAGTAAAGTTAAAAGTGGTGCAAACTGTTGGCACATTTGCAAAGGTTCTGTTAATACCACGTTGCTTTGTTAGTACACTTTGAAATGGGTATACACCCATATTCTCCACATATATCAGATTTTGGTGGGTTTTACCTCATGTGAATGCATTTTAACAGGTATTCTCTGTATTTATTACATCTGTTTGATGGTGACTTGGTTATAATGAAATGGAGATGCTGCAACTCTTATTTCTTAGGAATCTTTTGTAAGTGATGGCAATCTTCTTGACCAGTACTTGTGGTTAGCCATGTGTTTGTAGTGTTCCTAGTCTACAGTGCTGTAATTTGTGGGAACCTAACTGTAAATTGTGTTCATGTAAAAAGTGGCTGTGACATAACTGGGGATTCTCAGTATGCTCAAGCTGGTGGTAGTGTGGAAGAGAGTCCCAAAGCAGCACTTTGCAAACCTAGCCCTTCTCCAGAGTCTTCAGTATTTAATAATTCTATGCTGTGCACTCTGAGTCACAATACTTATGTCTTTATGGGGTTCAAAACCTGCTTTTTTACAGCTTAATTTGGACATCTGTTTTTCGTAGTTTTTATAAAAAGTTCACAATTTTGGATGGTTTCCCAAGGTCTGGCATTTGGTCTCTTATCTCTGGTTCAACTCAAAAGTAAACACTGAATCAAGTGTAAAGATTAAAAATGTCCCTTAATGTCACGAGAGATCAATGTGTAATAAAAACAAAACCTATGTTTTGCAGGTTCAAGAAAACTCCCCAGCTCAACAAGGAGGACTGGAACCCTTCTTTGATTTCATCATTGCCATAGGACACACTAGGCTTGTAAGCTTCAAACTGTTTTATTGTGGGGTTTTTTTCTTTCCCCTTGCATGAACTATGGGTATTGTAATGATGAAAGGTAGAAGCCAAAGCTGTCACAGCAAAGAAAGCTTTTTATATGGGCATTGTATATGGCATTAAAAAGGTAAAGTGAAACTTGGTGGTGTTTGAAGCCTCCCCTATGGCTGGATCCAAGTTGCAGAAAAGTGTCTTAATGATGCCTTTAGTCTCCTTAACAGATTAACACAATGTTTATGATATTACTCATTCACACATATTTTCTGCCACAAGTTGAATATTGAACTGGTGAGTCAATGGTAGGAGCTCAACATTTGTTTGAACAAACTTGTTTCAACATTTGATAAAACATGAAAAAGAAGGACTGGGATCAGAGGCATGAAGTAAAATGTTGCTGCTTATTGTTAGACTACATAGTTGAGATCTTAACTGCTATTAAATAATATCAGCAATATTAGAAGAGCAAGTATGTAAGTGATGAAATGGAGTAATAGTAAATCCTTATGTAAAGGGACATGAGCTGACAGTACTGATGTCTTTATAATATAAGAAAATTGAACTGCTGGGATTAGTTGTGAAAGACAGAGTCTAAACTTTGGGTTTGGTTCTTTGTATTCAAATTCTGTCACAGGTGTGACATCTATGTTACAGATGCAACTAAACCTTGACCATATATCTTTTTCTGTGCTCTACAGAATAAAGAAAACAATATGTTGAAAGATCTGCTGAAGGCAAATGCTGAAAAAGCAGTGAAGCTGGAGGTGTATAATATCAAAACAATGAAAATAAGAGAGGTGGAGGTGATCCCCAGTAACATGTGGGGAGGACAAGGTCTTCTTGGAGCCAGCGTGAGGTTCTGCAGTTTCCAGGGAGCCAATGAACACGTGTGGCATGTTTTGGTGAGACACAATTCTTTGGTGGCTTGTTGGTGCTTATACAACCTTGTTTTGAAGAGCAGTGTTTAGAAGTAACTTGTATGTAGCAGAACAATGTGGAATTCACACAGAAAAAGGGAACGTGGTCTTGAAGGTTTGTCTCTACTCCAGTAGTTCAGACAAGAACTGGGTGACTGTTAGTGCTGCCTGTCACTGTGAAGAAAAATAACTCCAACCCAATCAGACCAAATAGTGTGTGATGCAGAGAAGGTTTTTTCATCTTATGTTGATGAACTGATGGCAAAAGCAAAAAGATTTTGGCTTAATTGGTGTCTCTCTGTTGGCTAAACTTCATTAAATTAATATTACTGTTACAAAAAGCACCAAAAAGTATTTTAAAATGAAGAGGGAGAGCTGAAAGAGTAGAACTGAATAGGAAATACTCTTATATTTCTGGTTGTTTAAATAAATGCAGCTTCTCAACATCTTCTATGATGTTTTGAATTGGTAGCACCTTGGACTTTATTGAGCATGTTTTAGAAGATGTCACACCTAAATGCGGACTGTTCAAGGACTTCTATTTTATCCCATAAATGTTCTTCCCTCCTGTTGTTTTTGGAGCCATCAGCTTTCCCTTTTGATTTTGGGATAGTTTGTCCTGCTGCAAGTGCAGCTGACATCTCATTCTTTCATAGGATGTGGAACCTGCATCTCCTGCAGCTCTGGCTGGTCTCCAGCCATACACAGACTACATTGTTGGATCTGATCAGATTCTTCAGGAGGTAGGACACGTATTCCCTCATTGTCTTCCTGCCTGCTAAGTGTATGTTAGAGGGTTTAGGTGTTTAATAAACCTAATTGTGTGTACATCAGATGTATGGGGATGGCTTTTGGGGATTTGGGGAGGTCGATGTTTGACAGATGTGTTATTGTTGAGGTAAATGTGGGTTTTTTTAATATGACAATAAAAAAACCCCATCCCTAAAGATCAAACTACACTAGTGAGTTTTAGTCTGTCTTTGGGTTTTTAATACCTCACTTTGGAGTAAATAAGTACATAAAATGTTAACTCACTTCCAGCTCCTTGTCTAGCACAGTTGAGTTTAGTAACTACTACTCTCTTTTTTTCTTCCTCAGTCAGAGGATTTCTTCTCCCTGATTGAATCCCATGAGGGGAAGCCCCTGAAGCTGATGGTTTATAACACTGAAGCAGATTCCATTCGAGAGGTAGTTGTGACTCCCAATGGAGCTTGGGGTGGAGAAGGAAGGTACTGATCTCCAGACGGTCACTTCCTGGTGGCAGGTCATATACTCACTGTAAATGAGCTCCTGTGAAGAGTATTATTGTTATTGATTACAGCTTGTTGTTCTCAAGTTAAACCTTATTTCTTTATACTTGTCACACAAAACTCTGCATCTTTCTATTTAAAAAAAAAACTAGCTTAGAACTAGGAATTAGGCATGTTCTGGATCTAACCTTGTTTGAGTTGAAACCAATGGTAAAACCTTTGGGGATTTCCCTGATATCAGATTCTCTGCCTGAATTCTTGTAGTCAAACATTCAGTTAAAGCCAGAACAAAATCCACATCACCTCATATGATTTATTTTGTAGAGATATAAAAATAATCAACTGAAAGCTAAGCTCTGTATGTCTAAATGTCAGCTGCAGAGTGCTCCTTGAGTACTGTAAGTGAAATGATTCTTGCAGGTAGGTGTTTCTTGCTGCAGATTAAAGACTCAAATCTTTTTTTGTTTGGAAGAATCAAAATTTAAAACACTTGCTTTGTTAAGAACACTCTTTCAGGTCTTGTTTTACCTCTTGTTGTGCAGTTTAGGATGTGGTATTGGCTATGGCTATTTGCACAGAATTCCAACACAGTCTATAGCATCGAAGAAGAAGCCAGAGAGCAAACCACCTTCACCCTTAGCAGAAGCTGGAACTCCTGTACCATCCACTAATGGTTACACAGAGGTATGTAAGAAATAACTTCATATCTCTGGCATGTTCCCTGGAGTTTCCAAAGTTTCTACTTTTTGGAGCATTCGTAATACAGTTTGAGTACAGCATAAAGTTTTGCTGTGCAGTTTTCTTTAGGTGAAGAAGTTTTTTCTTTAGCAAGAGCTTGTGATGCTGAGATGATAGATCACCAGTGTTGGCTGGTATAAATTTTTGCCAGATATTTTCTTTCTGTTTTGAAGATTTGTCCCCTATAGCTTTACAAGTCAATGAGAATGACATTAGAATACCCTGCTCCCTAGGAAATAAAGTAACACCTACAAGAGTTAAGTATGGATTGTTCTTCTAAGAACACACTGGCTTTAAAAGGCTATGTTGGAACATGTCCTAATCACTGGCTGAACAATCAGTTTCAGCATCATGGGTTCTCTCCAAGTTGGTTTACTTGGAGACTGAGGCAGAATGTTTTTTCAGTATGGTGGGGGTTGGAAGGGACCTCTGGAGATCATCTAATCCAACCCCCCTGCCAAAGCAGGGTCACCTAAGGCAGGTTACACAGGATCATGTCCAGGTGGGTTTTGAATCTCTCCAGAGAAGGAGGCTCCACAACCTCTCTGGGCAGCCTGTTCCAGGGCTCCATCACCCTCACAGCAAAGTTCCTTTCATAGGAAGGTCATCTTCAGGTGAAGCTTTCAACACAAAAATATGCTTTTTGTTCTTACTGTGTTATTCCAGACTCCATTATTGGCACCTCCTTCTCCGAGTGACAACTCTGAAGTAGTTATGGACTTGGAGCATTCCAGAGATCAAGACATGAGTGGTTACTCACCAGAAAGCTCCCTTTCTCCTCCTCCTCCTCTCCAGAGAGTTATGGATCCAGGTATATTTTCTGAAGTGCTTCTTTCAGCAATTCTTCAGAGGACGTTCAAGTAAACTAATACAATCTCAAACAAGTTTTGAGATTTAAATGTAGAACTATGAGCATTGGTTGCTGTTTTCCTTGGAGTTTTTGACTTCATTGGATTTCAGAGAGGTAGAACTTGGGTACTGAGCCTTACTGAGGTGAGCGTTCTGCAGAAGTCTTTCCACTGATGCTGGCTTTAGGTTAAATTTATTAGCATTTAGAGGGGAGGAGACTTCACTGACTTCAGTCTGGATGTGACATATCTCTGAGTCTAGAATTTTATGTTCTATCTTAAACAGCACTGTAATACTTGCTTTCTCCCCCAGGATTTCTGGATATGTCTGGTATTTCACTTCCTGAGCTTTCCAACTTACCAAATGTGTCCAACGTGTCCTCATCTGCCCCCTCCAACGTGCCAACAGCAGAGGCTTTAGTAGGCACTGAAAACTTAATGGTGAACAGTGATGCTTCTGCTTATTTTGGTAAGTGTGCTCTCCATCTCCTCTAGGCCTCTGACCTCATTTTTGGGATGGCACCAACTCATGCCTGCTCAAGGGTATCATGCTTTTTGGAAATCAGCTCATTTTAAGCAAAATCAGAAAGGAGATTATAAATGAGATGGAAAAAGCAGCAGAAATCAAATGTAGAAGTAGACAAAAACTAACAGGCTTTCTAATAAGTTTATAGAATGTGTATCTTTTCCTTGAAATGAAAATGTTGATAATTCAAATTAAACTGACCTTAAAATTAGTGTCAGTGGATTTTTGTACCACAGGCTTGTCTTCACACATGTGAAGTGAAACCAAAATTGCAGTCATCTTAATAGTGACAATTGGACCAGATGACCTTTAAAAGATCCCTTCAAACCCAAACCATTCTGTGATTATGGGATGCCTTTCCTTTTTTAAATATTGGGTGGCTAAGACTTGTGGCACATTTCTAGCAAGAACGCAGCAGACCAAATGATTTGTGGTCTCTTAAGCCTGCTTGCACCATCTGACTTTGTGGATTTCATAGAATGGTTTGGGTTCAAAGGGACTTCAAAGATCACCTCGTTCTAACCCCCCTGCCATGGCAGGGACACATCCCACTAGACCAGGTTGCTCAAGGCCCTATCCAACCTGGCTTTGAACACCTCCAGGGATGGAGCATCCACATCCCCCCTGGGCAACCTGTGCCAGGGTCTCACCACCCTCAGAGTGAAAAATTTCCTCCCAATTTCCAATCTAAATCTACTCTTCCAGTTTGAACCCATTACCCCTCCTCCTATCTCTACAGGCCTTTGTTAAAAGTCCCTCCCCAGCTTTCTTGTAGGCCCCCTTCAGGTACTGGAAGGCTGCAATAAGGTCTCCCTGGAGCCTTCTCTTCTCCAGACTGAACAAGCCCAACTCTCTCAGCCTATCTTTATATAGGAGAGATGTTGCAGCCCTCTGATCATCTTTGTAGCCTCCTCTGGACCTGGATTTGGGGAGAACTGAGTAAACGCAGCCCGTGTGTGTGACAGTTGTGTATCTGGTGTGTGCCTCTGTGAGGGATCTCATTCCAGCTGGCTTTTCTAGATAACCAGAGGTGCTGTCTGTTAGCCTGACAGTTTGGTTTTTAACAAACTATCTCCATTTCCCAGAAAATGCCACAGCTTTGGACCCTGGAGATGTAACCACATATTCTGAAGGCTCAGCCAAGCAGCCTGAGTTGGACGACCTACTGCCTTCAATTTCACCTCTACCTTCTTTCACTCTGCCTAATGAAATCTCTTCAAAACCAACACTAGGAACTGCTCCTGATAACCAAGAAACAAAGCTGCTCCTAGACAGTGTGGAGAGCTCCTTAACCACGACTCCGGTGAAACCAGATGATGAAGCAGCATCTGAACAGAAAGCAGCAGCAGCAGCTGCACCAGCTCATGAGTGAAACGGGTGCTGCTTTTGTTCACAGACTGCCACGTGCTGTAGTGAAACAACTGGGAGTATTTTTCTGATCTTTAAAGAATTAGTTACTCTATTTTGTTAGCGTAGACAATATTATAAAAGAAATCCATATCCTCTTGGCTTTTCCAGTCGTTGTTTCATGGATTGATCTGTGTTCAAACTTGGAATGATGTCCAAAATCACCAAGTTTAATGGAGAAGTTAATGCAGAAACAAGTTGGAGTCTGGCAAAATGTCCAGTTCCTGAATTCACGTTTGCCTACAAATGCTCCTGAATGTATTTAGGAGGGTGCTTTGCCTGAACAGTGACACTTCATGATTTTCTCAGTATGACTGATGGCATTAAAAAAAATAAATATTTATGGTTTTGACTTGCTAGAAAGCTTTTCTAATGGTTCCCCTCAAGTAGACCGTTCTTATGACATTCAGGGCACTTCATACCCAAGATATCTTTATTTTCCACATATTGCTCTGCAAACTCTTTATTTTTCTTGTTTTAGAGTCCCTTCTCTGTCACAGTTACTCATGTACCTTCTCTCCAACTACTTCTGCAGGAGGGGAAGTACCATATGGTTGGAAGCTGCAGCATAGATAGGACAAGATCATGTTGGTGGGTCCTGTCATTCACGTCAGGTCCTCAGTGGATCATGTGGTGATCTCATTTTAAAACAAAAAAAGATGTAAATTAGGATGGTTATTTGAGCCAAACTGAAGTCAAAGATGATTTTAAGACAGGCCCTTGTGTGTTCAGGGTGATTAACCTTTTTGGTGGAGTTGAATGTGGCTCGGTTTCTGCAGTGACAGAGAAGTAGCTTTTCTTTAGTTGTGCTTTTTTGATTTATCTGTTTATATTTTTATACAAATCATAAGTTTTAAGACACAGGATAGAACCTGTTAGCACAGCAACATCCACTGCTCTTTTGTGGCTTTTTTGTTTGTCATTGTCTTCAAATAGCTTCTGAATGTAGCAACAAACATGAAATGGACAATGAAAGAAATTGAGGTGTTTTTATACCCTTCAGGACAATGATTTATGGAATTTTAAAGCTGCTGATTGGGAATAACTATCACTGGTACAGTTCATGTGGTGAAAATCCTTTATAAATGAAGGGAATGGGGTACAAGGTTAGGTCTGGGTTTAAGCTATAAACCAGTTTACTTGTTTGGCACAATCTTGTCTCATTTCTTTTTCTCTGACCTATCTCCTGATGTGTTTTCTCTGGAGCCCAACAACTGCTGAGGCTGAAATCCTGTAACAAGGCAGGATGGGGAGCCTGGGTCATGTGGATTTGCCTGTGACAGCTCAGCTTCACCAAAAGGTGCAGGTGCAGTAGCAACACAGAGGAGTCTTCGGAGGAGTACACTCTTAAAGAAAATCTGTCCTTTACTGTCCTTACCTCTCTGGTTAGTCTTAAATACTGGGGGTTTTTTTCCCCCATAAAATACAGTAGCTCTGAACAGGATGATCAGAATCTCTTTGGCTTTAGAAAAGAATGTATTAAGTCCAAACTGCAGGTAGTAGAATTAAGAGATTTGAAATCAGCTCTGTTAAGAGTGAATAGGTTTTTTTCCTACATTGTCAAATTGCTATAATAAATATTGCTAAAATAAATCTCCTTTCTTCTTCCCCCAACTGACTGTTACAGGGGTGAACAGCCAAACACTAAAAATAAATGTAATTTAAGATATTGATAAGTTTTTGGTCTCAGAGCCTTGATGACTGAAGACATCTGGGTGATCTATTTTTTTATTACTTTATTTAGGACTGTTTCTAGTCTTACACCTTTGTCAAAACTGTTTCTAAGCTGGTAGTAGCTCATGTAAGTGATGCTGTACCATAAGCACCCTGTAGAAATTTAAGAGCAGGGAATGTCACAACTCAGCCTAAATCTCAAATGTCACAGTAATAAACAGGTTAATGCTTATGTCTGTGTCCAGACACTTTATGTTCATTGGCTCTTGGAAGGGGAGGTGGGGGGTCCATTTATATTTATGAAGACTTCTTTGTCTGGATGTTATGAAAAAACAATGGTGTAACAACACTCCCATTTAGAAAACCACATGGCAAGTTCAACCTCTAGCAGTAGTGTGTTGTATTCTCCTCATCAATAACTTTATCAGTTAATTGCTAAATTAGGCAAAAAGTTTAATGTCCTCATCAAATTCCTTTTCTCTTGCCAATTTGGAGACTACCTTAGGAGATGCCTGGAGCTACCTCCCTGCTGAAACAAAGAGAAGTAAAAAGCACTCCTTCACTTGTGGGTTCAGAAGTGAGAAAGCTGGTAAGAATTCCTTGGTTTCAAAATCTAAAGAGAATGGTGGAAGCTTGTGAGGGAGGCTGGATTCAGAGAGGATCCAGCTCTCCTGGAGACACAGGCCTCCTGCCTTGCCTTCCTGCTGTTGCTCCAAGTGTAGACAGCTGGTACAATGTTCTGCAGACCAAGCTGGAGCACATGTGATGATCTCACTGCTGCTGCCACCTTCATTTGAGGAAAAGTCAGGAAAGGAATGACCAGGTATTACTGCTGAAAGAACCTGTGAGGTATTATTTCTCTGAAATAATAAAGGTAAGGTTTTGTATTGGTCTGAAACAAGTAGCATGCTTGTGGAAGTCAGAGCTGGTTTTGAGTGAAAGGGTGTGAATGGCCCAGTTTTGTATTAAAAAAAAAACAAACCCAAAATAGTGTCACTCAGGTGGTGGCCCAAACAGCTGCTCTTTCCAAGTAAGTGGAGAGCTGTGTAGTACCTTGTTTGATTCTGTAAACTTTTGAAGGNTACCTTAGAGTGCTGTGTACTGACCTGGGTGCAGTGGATGTGCAGCTTGGCACTGCCCCGTGCTTTGGTACAGCCAGACACAACAGGATAAGCCTCCAGACACGAGATCCTCTCTAACATTAACAGCCCAGCCTGAGGACAGGGGTCTGGCAGACGTTAAAGCTGAAGGATTAAGCAAAGCTCATCTCCCCTGAGCCCTGCTTCTGCTGTCCCTCATGAGCCAGAGCACCTGGGTGCTGATGGTGGTGAGACACCAGATGGGAGCTTGGAGCAGCACTGGGACCTCCATCCACCCAGACNTGAAAGGGTGTGAATGGCCCAGTTTTGTATTAAAAAAAAAACAAACCCAAAATAGTGTCACTCAGGTGGTGGCCCAAACAGCTGCTCTTTCCAAGTAAGTGGAGAGCTGTGTAGTACCTTGTTTGATTCTGTAAACTTTTGAAGGCATCTACAAACTCCTTGGTGATAGCTCTTTTAGGATGATCTCAGCAGTATCATAAGGCAGGCAAAATGCAGTGAGGAGGATCATAGAACAGAATCATACAATG
>VYZX01011747.1:75049-93774 GCA_013401335.1 Brachypteracias leptosomus
CCCAGCCTGAGGACAGGGGTCTGGCAGACGTTAAAGCTGAAGGATTAAGCAAAGCTCATCTCCCCTGAGCCCTGCTTCTGCTGTCCCTCATGAGCCAGAGCACCTGGGTGCTGATGGTGGTGAGACACCAGATGGGAGCTTGGAGCAGCACTGGGACCTCCATCCACCCAGACACCACAACTCTACTCAACAAAGGCCAGAGCAACTTGATCAAGCTTTGCCCCAGGCAGGCCTGACTTCAATGGGTCAAGGCAAGCCCTCCCTCCTGAAGTAAATTACTTGATTCATGGGAACTTTAGACAGCATAACCCTGTACTAAATGTGATCCTAACCCCCAGAACCACGATAAGGAAATAACCATCCTGGAGATAAACAGGCAAATCTCATTATTAACAGATGCTGAACTAATTCCAGCTGAACCTGAATGTATTGAGTGTCTTTAAGGTGAACAATGGCCCACAAGAACCATTGAAATACCAAACTCGGGCAGTGATGACTTTGTTTTCCCTCTTCAACCTTCACAGCAGGCTTGACAAGTTAGTCTTCTACTGTCTACTCCAGGCTGTGTTGAGAAGCTTCTCATCCAAGCTGCCACACTTGACTGAATTCCTCTTAGCTGTGAGAAATGCTGCAGGGAGCTAGACTGAAACACCAAGCAGAGATCACACCACTCCCAGGTGTATGAGGGGCTTGAATTTTGCATTTCCAGCTGCCTGGGGGTGCAGAATTTAATCTCCCCTAGAACTACGGATTCCAGCACTAACTGGGGAAGCAGGAGAATTCACCTGCTCCAGCACCATCAATTTAGCAGCAATGGAAAAAGGCAGCCTTCCAGGGAGCAGCCTGTAACTCAGCATTCCCTTCAGCACCCTTAATCTTTTCCAGTTTCCCCCATAACTGGGCAAATCCTGTCACTGACAAGCAATTATGAAGCAGGCACCTCCAGCAGTTAAGAGCAAGCAGCTCCAGGTTACTCACTGCATTTGGCTTGACCGTGTTAATCTCTTATTTCCTGGGCATTGCCACTAATGTCCACACGTCCTCCCTCTCTGCTGTCGCCTTAAGCAAACACTACTTTGCCTGCCTCAGTTCTGCAAGCCATTGTTTGGTAGAAGTTACATTTCTATGCTACAACAAGTAATTAAGCAGCCACAGTCCCATGGAAAGGATGGTTAGAACAGTGTCACCCTCAGAGAGAGATCAGGCGTGTCCCACCTGGTCTCTAACCAGGACCTCTGATCTGCACAATGTTTGTACAGCTGCTTGCAGAAAAACCTCCATCACATAATCGAGGAAAATATCTCAGTCAATCATTTTCTTGATATTGAAGTGTGCATGTGCTTTTACCAGCTCTGTTATCTAGTGGGTGGTAACTCCACCCAGCTCTGTTTGGGAGCTACAAGCTTAAGAGCAAGTGCTCTAAGATTGATACCAAAGCTCAAGAAATTTCTAGGGATAGACTGAATCAAGGGGGACCTCAGTGAAAGAAAAAGTAGTACCTTGGTGCAATGTGCTGGCCAAAATTTGGAGTAGTGTAACTGGATTCATGCTTTAGTCACTCTGCCTTCACCTTGGGCAGATGTATTTGCTCCCCTGCCCTGGCCCCTCCACACTAACACAGCTCAGCAAACCCACCCCCTGCCTTCCCTCTGCCCCGAGTTAGCGACTCCCAGATCATGGAATCACAGAATGGGTTGGGTTCAAAGGGACCCTAAAGATCATCTAGTTCCAACCCCCTGCCATGGCAGGGACACCTCCCACTAGACCAGGTTGCTCAAGGCCCCATCCAGCCTGGCCTTGAACACCTCCAGGGATGAAGCATCCACAACCCCCCTAGGTAACCTATGCTAGTGTCTCACCACCCTCAGAGTGAAGAATTTCCAATCTCTATCTCCCCTCTTCCAGTTTGAACCCATTATCCCTTGTCCTATCACTACAGGCCTTTGTGAAAAGTCCCTCCCCAGCTTTGTCTCCTTCTCTGGAGACTTTCAAAACCTGCCTGGACACAATCCTGGGCAACCTGCTCTGGGTGACCCTGCTTTGGCATGGGGGTTGGATGAGATGATCTCCAGAGGTCTTTTCCAACCCCTACCATTTTGTGATTCTGTAAACCCAGACTTGGCTTCTCATGTGTCTCCTAAAGGGCTACAACCTTTCCACACCCAGAAAGCTCGGTGCCAACTGGCACAAGTCACTTGCAGCCAGGCTGGCTTTCCCAATGTCCTAGGCTGGTGTCAGCACAACATATTTTCAGAGTCCTTTCGCACACACTGTCCCTGTGAACAGCATTGACTCCAGCATTGTCCACTTCAGCTGAGCCTCAAAGCTTGTATTTGAAGGCTTGAATGCCTGCTGCAATCTTACATCCAACCATGTAATGAGATGATCTCTGAGGGATTTTGTTAAGGCACTGCCATTTCTTCAGCCATTCCATTACTTTGAAGTCCTTTGTAGCGCAACCACTAAGTGGCAACGGTCCAAGCTCCAGAATTGCAGAACTGATCCAATACACAAAACAACTGGAAAATATTTTAACTAAAGCCTTTTATTCTATACAACTGTGAAACACCATTTACCCTTCTGGCATTGCAGACTCTTCTGTCAATCTTTCCCAAAACTGTGTTTCAGGATGGTTAGGAATTAAAAAAAAAAAAAAAGAAAAATTACAACCTTGGCTGATTTCAAACCAAATTCCTGGGAGCAATTCCAATGTATACAACGGGACAGCAAGACAATCAGAAAAAAAACCAACCCAAACCCAAACAGTGCCTATTGGAACAAGTGTAGACCCTTGCTATTAATAAATACAAGTCAGGACAACTTAGCAATAAAAGTTACAGTTCTGTTTAACCATTTCATTCACAAATGTCACTAAAGATGTGCAGTTCTAGCACAGTGGTGTCAAACAGAATACACAGAAATAGGGATTAAAAGCTGAAACTGAGAAGACAGGGAAAAAAATAGACATGCTTAGTTCTGAACTTAATTTTTGCTGAAGCAATGAGTTTGTTTAGCTAGGTTAAGAATGCAAGGTAACAATTTGACTATCTTTTAAAATAAAATCTGATGAAAAATACTTTTTGTTTGACCAATACAATCCCAGTAATATAATTTATTGGGACTTTCTTTAGGCCTCAACCTAAATCTTGAGAGCAAGACACAGGAAGGGCAAGAGTTTATGTCTCCCGAAGAAACTCGAATAATAGACTGCCCTTTGAAGGCACTTGTGCTTCTGCTTTAGACAAGAGTCATTTTTACACCATTTCTTTATGAGGATTTATAATTTGTTCTGGCTACACATGGTTTTCTGGGACAGCCCCACATTTTCTCACGAAAAGCTGAAATGCCTTTACCCCCTCCCCCCAATAAGTTAAACTCTATAAAAGACTATTATGAGTCTATGACAGTCACGGATTTTTAGAAACAACAGTGAAAAGAAGATCCCCAGAAATCTATAACAAAAGAACTACCACATATAAAACTTCAGGGGAGAAGAAGTAAGTATTTTTATATCATGAATATGAAATCTGATGAGAAGTTTCTAAAGTTTAACATTAAATATAGGAAGTTATTTTCAGAATGGTCTGAAGTTTAACAAAATGTCATGTAATTTTGGAGCACAGTTACCAAAAATTAGACTGGGGTGTCTTTAGAACACCTTGGACAATGCAGGAAATAGTTATATATATTTTTCTTTTTTAAAAAAAAATCTCTTTAATTGCTGCAAAGCATGTTCACTCTAGTATGATGCACAGCATCATGGGACTGTCTCTGCTACAATATTTCTCTAGTGTTCTTATTCTGCACGTCAGCAGCTCTTCTAAACAACCACTGCACTGTGGCATTAAAACTCTGTTAACCCTTTGTTCTCAATTAAATGGGCTGGTTCAAGTATGCAATGCCTATTTTCTGTTGGTTTTCTTTTCCCAATTTAAATGGTAGAAATGTTCAAATAACCTGTGAGAAATCGCTGTAGGAACTTCACCAATGGAATGTAATAAAAATACCTTGTGTGCAGTTCTGAATCAGACTGTGAACACAGCAACTAATAATGGCCAAAACGGTTTCCTACCAAGCATGAGCAGATGAGATTATGTTCTGGAGAAACAAAAGCAAAAAGGAGGAAGCAAAAGTCTGCACTGGATTATCATCCATTCTCTGTACACCTCACACAACACGAACCACTCGGGGACTTCCCATCTCATGGGCTGAGATGAGGACAGACTTTAGTTTAAGTCATATAGATTTTTTTTTTCCTCTATATTACAGATCTATTAGTCACTTCAGTTAAATGTATGCTCTCCGTCCATACTGAGTCATTAGAAGTCTCATCTACCTTAGGGGTTCAGTGGGCTTCTATAGCACTACTCTTGGAACCAGTACAGTATGGTCAAGTAAATAAGGAACCATTTGGGTCCAGCACTCCCCTCACGTTGACTTCTGGCGATAATGAAGCGTCAGGTCACCCCCACTCTTCCAAATGAAGTGCTTTACAGTTCGAAGGTCCATATTCGGATCCAAAACCTGAGCAGGAAAAAGACATCTCTTAGTCCACAGATCTGCTAGATTGTCAGAAATTTGAAGAGGAAACACTCTGGTTGGTGACCTGGTAAAGGCTCAGACAGAATCACAGATTCATAGAATTGTCAGGGTTGGAAGGGACCTTAAAGATCATCTAGTTCCAACCCCCCTGCCATGGGCAGGGACACCTCCCACTAGAGCAGGTTGCTCAGAGCCCCATCCAGCCTGGACTTCAAAATTTCCAGGCACGGGGCTTCCACCACCTCTCTGGCCAACTTGTGCCAGTGTCTCACCACTTTCATGGGGAAGTACTACTTCCTAATGTCTTATCTGAATCTACCCATGTATAGTTTTGAGCCATTCCCCCTAGTCCTACCACTACCTGACATCCTAAAAAGTCCCTCCCCAGCTTTCTTGTAGGCCCCCTTAAGATACTGGAAGGCCACAATAAGTTTCCCTCGGAGCCTTCTCTTCTCCAGACTGAACAACCCCAACTAGCTCAGAATTTTCAACTTGCAAGTAAACCTGATGCATTACTGAAAGATTTTAGCACTGTAGTAACTTCATATTACAACCGTTTCCTTAATATTTAATCTTCATGTACCTACTACAGTTTCTGCACAATTTGTGATTTTGGACACATTTTAAACTCTAAAAATGTAGAATTCAAAACATTCCCTAAATGCTAGAAATGGAACTCTATGGAATTGCATTGAATCCTCTTGTGGAGTATGAATAAGTAATTCCACAAAGGCTACTGCTCAGACCAAATTGATCAAGCAGACTACATGAATTCTTTCATCTGGCCACCTGCAGCTGTCTGAGCCTGTGCCAGCAGGAAGTTAACATGATGTGACAACATTTCCCTAGTGTTAAGGGTAACATAATCTATAGCACAGATAGAGAGCAATCTCAAGCCCAGTATTCAGTAATTCACCACTAATTCATTGCTAGACATTGGTTGTTCACAGGCTAAACCACCCAAGTAACATACCTGGTCCTGGCACAGCAGCTCAATCTTCTCCTCTGCCAGCACAGCAATGTCCTCCTCTTTCTCTTGTTCTCCAGCTTTCTCATTATTGGAAGAGCTCGTTGTCTGAGACTCGTTATCCAAGTTAATGATTTTCTCATACACGTGTTCCATCACTTTCCTCACCTGAAGCATATCACTTGCTGACAGGCGGTCCCTGCAGAAGGTAAGCAAAGTTTGGCAAAAAAAGAAAAAAAAGAGAAACTCTATTTTTTATCTTCACAGTACCTTAATCTGTAGCAAACAACAGAAACACACAGATAAGCTCTTTATATTATAAGTTTAATAGGAGATTATCACTGGTGTTTTCAGGGCTTAGTATTGAGTCCTGTTCTCTTTTATCAGTGATCTGGACGAGAGGATTGAGTGCACCCTCAGTAAGTCTGCAGACATCAAGTTGGGCAGGTGTGTCCATCTGCTTGAGGGCAGGGAGGCTCTACAGAGGTTGGATTGATGGGCTGAGGCCAATGGGATGAGGTTCAACAAGGCCAGGCCCTGCACTTTGGTCACAACCACCACATGCAACACTACAGGCTCGGGGAAGAGTGGCTGGAAACTCCCTGGCAGAAAGGGACCAGCGGGTGTTGATTGACACCCAGCTGGACATGAGCCAGTGTGTGCCCAGGTGGCCAAGAAGCATCCTGGCCTGTATCAGCATTGGTGTGGCCAGCAGGACTAGGGAATTGATTGTCTGTCTCCCTGTACTCAGCACTGGTGAGGCCACACATCAAATACTGGGTTCACTTTTGGGCCCCTCAATCCAAAAAAGGACATTCATTGAGGGGCTGGAACATGTCCAGAGAAGAGAAACAAAGCTGGGGAAGGGTCTAGAGCCCAAGTCTTGTGAGGAGCAGCTGAGGGACCTGGGGTTGTTTAGCCTGGAGAAAAGGAGGCCCAGGGGAGACCTTCTGGCTCTCAACAACTCCCTGAAAGGAGGTCGTAGTGAGATGGGGGTCAGTCTGTTCTCCCAAGGAACAAGCAACAGGACAAGAGGAAACAGCCTCAAGTTGTTCCAGGAAAGGTTTAGGTTGGATATTACGAAAAGATTCTTCACAGAAAAGGTTGTCAAGGCCTGGCCCAGGCTGCCCAGGGCAGTGGTGGAGTCCCCATCCCTGGAGGGATTTAAAAAATGCATAGATATGGTGCTGAGGGACATGGTTTAGTGGTGACCTGGCAGTGCTGGGTTATTGGTTGGACTTGATGATCTTGAAGGTCTCTTCCAACCACAATGATTCTATGATCATCCAGAATACCACAATCATAACAGCTATTTATCCAAAGATTCACATAGCAAAAGGGACTCAGAAAAGTGGTAAAATATTCAAAAGACTGAATTAAAAAATGAAATTCAAACTTTAGATGAAGAGCATTGTACACAAACCTTGTTCTTTCAATAGAAAAGAGAAGGACAGATGATTGGAACAATAAAAGAGGAAAGCCAGAATCTGCTGTGCACCCTACTACACTAACAGAAGGGCATTCTAAAATAATAAGCAGCAGTAGCAGTTTATCCACAAATAATACAAATAGCCTCAGAAGCTCCTCTTTCAAAAATTGACTCTGATGTGAAGAATTCAGTAAGACTTAAAGAGGAACCACATACTTGTGGAAAATACTGAAAATTGTTGCATATAAATGGCAGGCATAATGTCTATGACACTGAGTTCCTATCTGAGGAGCTGCTTTGATTTCTAACCTGCACAGCTCCCAGTTACAGCTCATGTGACAGGCAGACTATCTTGCATTCTCTACTGTCAGGTTTTGCACCTTTTCCTTTGAAAAAGATTTTCTTCATCACTGTTAGTAATAGGAAACAAAATATAAAACTGTGGTTCTGAACAGGGTAATAATATAGTTTCTGTTTTCTAGTTAAATACCACAAAAGACAGAAAATCTAATTTCAGGAATTAGTTCTCAGACATTTCTTAGCATAGAACTTGAGCAACAGCCCTTTGAACCCCAAAGAAACCTACAGTTCTTTCAAATATGCTGATATAATTTGATGCTTCAGAAATAACCAGAAAGTTCTACAAATTCATCAAGCACAACACCATTCTCTGGCAAACTGGGTGGGTTTGGAGTTTTTTTTTTTGAATTTGCAATTCTCTTTCTGCAATTTTGAGAGTCAAATATGCATTACTTACTTTTTTAGAGTTTTTGCCCCTGATGATGAATGAGGTTGGAGGTAGAAGGGAATCTTATTGAATTTGGGCATATTTTTCTAGAAGGAAACAAATTTGAAAAGTGTTAGTTTAGGATGAACTGTTCTCAGCTCCTGTTTCTACCAGCTGGTAGGGGAACTATATTCAGCTCCTAATTATCAAAAACTAAGAGAGATTCTTAATCAACATAACCACCACAGCTAACTTCCAAATTACTCATACTCCTGACATGCTTCAGTTTAGATGATGCAGATACCATCCAGTTTTTGAATATAAATTATTATTTATTTCCAAAGAAATTAGATAGGGCCCAAAACCTGCAGCAATATGAAGAGTTGCACACTTGAAAATGATACCAGTTATGCACAGTGCTTTCAGTTCCTTTTCTAAGACTTTCCATTAAAAGAAGTGAGCATAAATACCTTAACTGGACACATCAAAAAATGACGAATCTCAAAACATCTTGAATATTGACCTTGCAATCACTTATTTTAAATACAGAGAAAATGTTTATTATGTAATTTCAGATCCTGTACAGTTAAAAAAAAATTGTAGTTCACCTTAAAAAAAACAACCAACAAAAAAGCAAACTGTACTTACATCCACAGTGATGTCAATTACCCATTGTGGCACAGTTTCATTAAGAAGCATTGACTCAGTTTCACCACCTGAATCCCGACATAATAACCTAAGATACACAGAAAAAACCCTTTGTTAATGAAAACCATTATTGTAACGTGCATTAGAAAGCCTTCAGGAGAGGACCTGTCCCTTTTAATGGACAAGGAGCTTGAACTTGGTTAGCTGGCCCTTCACATGATTGGACTTATTGGGGTAATGATCATGTATTTTCTGTAAAGACCTGAAAAAAGCAGCTGCAGGAAGAAGACAGATCCCCAGAGTACAGAATGGATGCAAATATTAAGCCCCAGCTACAATGGAAATACATTAATAATGCAGAAAAATAAATCACTTTTCAAAGCTGAAAAAGGTTACCCTGTTTTACTGACCAGTTCAGGGATTGAAAGTTACAAGTTTTGGGCCTATTCAGCCTGGGAAACCAAAACAGCAAATGAAACATTCCCCACCCCTCAAATTTAAAATCCACTGTGTCAGTAAATATTGAATGTTTCACAGTATTTGAGAACTTGGCATTTGTTCTGCAGCACTATTAAAGAGTTTCTGCTGTATCATATATCAGTTAGGCTTTTCAATGTAACCCAAAAAGAAATACAGGGGTAACCAGCATGTACACATTACAATATAGAACCTGTGCTCCTCCCTGCCAGAGCTGAGGAGCTTCTAATGGGTCATCAACTATAATTCTGTGAGCAGAAACCTATTCCTTAGTGAGTAGGATCTCCTGTCTGAGTCACTAAAGCTCAAAGACCAGCACAAAAGACCCAAAAGAGAAGTTCTACAAGAATGAAGTAGCACAATTTCATTCTAAAACAAGGTTCACTTAATCAGTTTGCAGGAAGAGGGCACCCTAAAAAAGATCTCAAAGGTATGACATACAACTAAGAACAATGTACAGCTCTCCCCACTGTAAAACCCACACCTTGTGGATGTTCAAACTCACACACCCTGTTGGACAATGCACAATTATCAGGAAGAGCTGCTTATTCTGCCTGCCAAGAGCATGTTTTGAATGTACTGCACAGAGCAGATGCAAGTATTACACTTTGATAACATTTCTGCTTGCACAAAGTGATTGTTCAGCCCTTGAATTTACACTCTGGAGTTTTTATACCTGAACAACGTGCGTCCTCCAGCCTCACCAAAAATAACTGGTGTATGTGGTGGCACTTGAAAGTATCCATTTCCTTTCTGGACTCTGTTCTCCTGCTCACCATTCACTGTTGGAAAAAACCAAGACACAACAGTGAGATTGCACTAGGCCTTAAAATTAGGTATACTTAGACCAACGAATGTATTTTCCACCTACAGCTAATCTATTTCATAAATTAACAAAATCATAAGCTTCCTAAACCCCACAAAAATCCCCATTTCCACCACACAGCAAATATATAAAAAGCAATATTAGAGAGCAATCTGATCCATACAGGTTTGCTGAAGGCCTATTTCAAAAGCCTTTGAGAAAAGGGAAATAGAGCTCATGAGCCAAAAGCTGATCATTAAGTTTTCTCCAGTTCCTTAACAGAACTCCAAGGATTTGTCAAACTGAACAATACTAGGGTCAGGAATCAACTAAAGAGATTCTGCTGAGACAAAGACTATTTTTCCCCTCTACACTGACAGTACCCAACTCTGAAGGATGTTAGCTTTGCTCTTCTACCTGGATTTGCCAGATGCCAAAAGAGTGTAGTAGTAAAACTTGGACTCGTATTTCCTTGAAGTTACTCCATTCTAAATTTGATCTATTTCTAGCTAATTTTAGCAGTATGGTCTTCAAACACCGAAGAACCTAATTCCACCTCTGATGGATAGGATAAGAGTAAAGAAAAATCAGCATTATTTATGTGCCTTTTGTATAGTGCAGCTTCTAGTCAAGTCAGATACCTTGAAACACAATTTAGAACTATTTAGGTGCCTTTCACTTGAGAAAGATCATATCAATGACATTATAGCAACTAATTACTATATTTGAACATGATGTTGAATTCAAGATACATAAGAAATTGAAATAGTCTCATGAGATGACTAATTCCTTAACTTTCTGACCAGCAACACATGTAGTGAAAGAAAGGTCAAAAATTGAACCAAGCAAAGAAACCAGAAAAAGAAAACCTGGTCTCTATTAGTAGGGATGGATATGATACTGAAATTGGAGCAAGTGAAAAATCCTAGTTTGAAAGATTTTTTTACAACAGTTCTGTTAACAATTGAGAGGAAGGCTACTGCACGTATATACATAGATATTTATATTGAAGTTCTTGTCATTACATAAATTTCAGTGTCCAACAGTTCACTTAGTGTCATTTCTGTAATTGTTACTTTTAGGAGAGAAAACAAAGACTAATTCTGTAGTGAATACTCTAAACATCCCACCAATCCACAACTATTCAGCAGTGGGGTTTTTTTTTAACATTTGATTATAATTCTGTGATTAGTGTCCCAGCAATACAAAAGCCCAAGTTACACTTCTCAGTTATTGTCTGGCTCTCAAGCTGGAGACTGGCAGGACACAAAAGCATGAGAACCAGCAATGTTACCCAGCCAAGTGCTGTGACCACCTCCCACAGAATTCATTTTTGAAAGATGAAAGCAACTAACTCTTGGCACAACCTTTGTCACTAAATGGCAAGATTGTGCTGAACTTACAGTTTTCTTAATTGCCTTACCAGTAGAAAGTAATTTCATCATTGCCAAAGACAAGACTCTTCAGTCAACTCTCATCTGGACTGAATTCATTTCAAAATAATCCACAAATTTAGGAGTTACACAGTCTCTTTTATTCTGCCAAATGCAGCCACTATTTTACATTTTACGTAGCTGTGCTTTTTTATCTCATGCTTGATTAGACTTAAGTGTTATTACCTTAAGACACCACCCTAAAATGGTTTTATGTAGATCTACCCCATGTATTATTCTAATAGCCATTGAATACTTTTTTTTCCAATATATCTTTATTTTATACTGCTCTAATACCTAGAAACAACTTGGAATTATGTCAAAACACTGCCTGATGCTGAATAACTGAACTATTGCTCTTTGCTGTCATTACCTAGACTGTTTCTTTTCCAAGTCAAGCCTTAGTTTCTTAGTTTAGCTTACTTAGTTTAGCCAAGTAATCATTTTTCATCAAGGCATCTTTCTGAAAGTTCAGAATCATCTACTCACTTTTTAATGGACTAGGGTTCTTAAGATATTTGCTGATACTTCCATAAGAAAGCTACTCAACAAATTTTGGTGTAAAACATACAAGAGACAGGTTTAAGACAGCAAATCAAATTGCATTTGTTACAGAAACAGAAATATAAAATCATAGAATGGTTTGGGTTGAAAGGGATCTTAAAGATCATCTAGTTCCAACCCCCCTGCCATGGGCAGGGACACCTCCCACTAGATCAGGTTACTCTGTAGAATATAAACAACCAGAATGTAGTAATAAATCCTAAAAAAAGGAAAATACTAAAGCACTAACCATGATTTATTTCGTTTTCTTCTTCATCCATTGGATTGATATGTGTTCTAGGCCAATACTCCAGAAGTGCTTGCAACAAAAGCCCTCCAAGGTTTACTGTCAAGACATAGTGAGGCAGAACTTCAGCCACACAAAAAATGTTGGCATCATAACATTCCACATTTGAGCCACAGTTGAAAACTTTCCCAAAAGTTTGAGTAGTTCTGTTCCCAAAACTATTTATGGGCACAGAAATCTGCTTATCACAATCCCAAAGCTACAGGTAACAATCTTTCAGAAAAAGCTGATTTCAGAGTCACTACTGTTGGATCACTCAAGATTCTGTAGATTAGGTTGTGGGAAAATGGCACAAGACAGGGGGAGATCAGAGACTATTCCCCAAAAGTTAGGCTCACACTCTAACATGAGGTGCAGAGGCCTCCAGTGGGACAGGGTCATTGGCCACAGGAACAGAATGTGGTTGCCATGGACATGGCCTGCTCTGGCTAATGGAATGTGCAACCCCACCTGAAATAGGGGACAGGGGCTATGAAGGTAGCCCAGTTGGGTCCCCATTATCAGGGATATGGTCACCAATGATTGGTCAGGCCCAGCCAAGCATGTTCTTGGTGAAGACAACCTGGAGCTGCTATCAAAGAAGCTGGATCGCTTGGTGAAAATCGTGTCCTTCAGCTGAACTTTGCTCATTATAATGTCATTATAATACTAAAAATCACACCCACAGGTCAAGAAGACCCTTGCCCAGGTGAAGACCCCTCCCCTGAGCATGTGCCTTTGTTATTTTTTTGACTGTATCTTTAAACGTGAAGCAAGAGATTTTTTAATCCAATCAAAATAAAAAGAATATATGACTAGTGTCACTCAAGCTCCACCTAGAAATAAAGAAACATTATAAAAAGTGATGAATTAAGGGGGTAAATGGGGAGAAGATTTCCATCAAAACTTCTGGGATCAGTTGACGGGCTGAACCGAGGTTTAAAACCAAGTTAAAGAGAAAGTCTGAACATGACTAAAATGTTTCAGAAAAAAGCCAACATTCTCCTTGGAGAATTCTCTGCAGGATTTAGTCTCAAGAAAATAAGCCCTAAAACCCAACCAGATAGAGATGTGGTATGGGAATACTCTGAAACATAAATATAGGAATTTATTCTGCTTTTTTGCCTCAATAAAACACTAATATTAGTCAAAACTTACATTTTGGATCAGAACCATCTGGGCTGCTAAATCCAGCATCCTTTGCTGAAACCCAGGCTGCAAAACAGTCACTTTCATCCAGAGTAATTGTCAACATCTGTTGGAAAAAGACCACCAGGAAGGGGAACACAAGAGTTGCTCTGTGTTAAACAAGTCTATAAATTTATAGTTTTGTTCATACTCAGCTGGGAATACAAAACAAATAATTTCTAAATGCATGACAACACATTTTGTTTACCAAGCTATATTAATTTATAATTGTTATTGGTGGATTTAAACTGAACACGAGGAAAAAAAAAAATCTGTTATTCAGATTTTTAAGAAGTGAGGCAAAATTTGCTGGTTTGCTTCAAAATAAATCTAACTCAGCAGATAAATGATAAACGTTCTTTAAAACTTGTAAGTCACTAAAGCCTCTGTGAACAAACAGCATATGAAAAGATATTCAATATGAGATTAGAACAACAGATTTAGGAGTTGTATCTCACCCCAGTTTTCAAGTCTACTGAGAACCAGTTTGGCACATACACCATTTTAAATCTCTTCTTAATTTCTTCTTCAAAATCTACTTTCCCAAGGTCTTCAACTTTACATGCCTGCACACCAAAGAAATACACAAGGTTTTAAATTCTGAGTATTGAGTCCTGTCAACATCTCAAATCTTTCACATACACTTAAAATGATTATGACTTATGATTTTGCCATGAATCCTGTAGTCCAGAAACACACAAGTTAAAGGTTCAAATTTTTCTTTATAAAGAAAATATCATATTATATATTTTCATAAATACTTTATGTGGTAAGTAATTTTTGTTTATTATTTATTTCTGAGGTAGTAGCATCAAGCCAGTGGAGAGGTATGGAAGTATTACTTCCCATTAATAAAACCCATTTTCTCTGTAACTGAGTGGATGGCTGTCTTCTAACATCCTGTCATTCTTCTCCCCATCAATACCAATATTTCAGTAAAAAGCTCTCCATGAAACACCAGTATTTGTTGTGAATCTAGCAGCAAATTCAGCTCAACTGCTGCAATGGGAACAGCAGTGAGTGAATTTTTGTGCAGGTTCTTTTTCCCTGTTTTAATCTTTTTTATTTTATGCTTTTATTTTTAAAGTTTCTCAAGAAAGTCTGTTAACATCCAAATTCTTCTAATCCACTTTCATTCTGAAACAAGTGTTTTAAGTAAAGTCTAAGGATTGCAATCTTGCCAGACTTATTTCCTGAAAATCCAGGAAAAGTTACAGGAAGCAGAGACTGAAGAATGTAGCTATAGGTAAGAAAACCTCCCTCTTCTTCCAGCATCCTCAAAAATTTGAGTCTCAGCAGTGCTCTTGCACATAAGATGACACTCTGACCTGGCAAGTAACCCCACCTCTAAAGTGAATATGTGTTTAAACATATCAAAGAGATGCTTCTGAAACTCTTAGTAACAGAAGGAGAAAAATAATTGAATGAAGGTACAAATTAATATGAGCATTTGACTTTGCTCCTTAGATCTAACACTGTACTTGTATGTACCAACTGTAATCTGAAAGCAAGAAAAGCTATTCACTATTCCACAAGAGACATCTAGATAATTTTTAGTGCAAATCTATGTTTTCTAACTTCATTCCTTCCTTCCTCACTTCAGCCAGCAACACAGGAAGGCAGCTGAGAGTGCTTTACTTCATCACTCAACCTTGGCTGGAGTGCTCCATAGTTCAAGGCGAAGAAAAGATTTAGAATTTCAAACAGGATTTTGCAAAAGAAGAAACTGCTGGCCATGTCACTGAGCTGGGGCTGCCTAGTCTGAAGGAAAGGAGGCTGAGAGGAGACCTTATCACTCTCTACGACTACCTGAAAGGAGGTTGTAGGGAGGTGGGTTGGAGTAGATGATCTCCAGAGAGAGGTCCCTTCCAACCCCTATCCTTCTGTGATTCCATACTGCACTGGGCAGATGTGCCCATGGGCCTCTATGTGCCCTCTGTGAAACAAAACCCAATCAAAGCAAATGTTATTTTCAGGAGAGAATTCAAGGGGCTGACTTTCAGGTGAAAGTTGTCAATACTTCATTGAATTCAGGTAAGTGAAGATCTCAGCCAATGATGCAGAAAGACTCAGAAATACCCCCTCCTCTTTCAAAAAGCAATGCTTGCATTATGTTTTGGGACAGAAAGATGACTTACTTTCTACCAGAGGAATCGCACATGCTAAATATATATATATATATAAAAAATACAAAATAATTAATCATCCAACATTAGATGCTTAGTCTGAAATGGTATACTTACCTTCAAGACATCCCAGTATGCCACGTTGTTATTTGTGTCTTTGGTTAATATGTGTCTCTTGTCGTTAAGAATGTGGCACTGAATAATACTAGCACCCCCTAGCAAACAAACAGGAAAAAAAGTCACCTTAATTCTTAATATTACATTTAATTAAACTGTATAACACAACATGTGATCGTTCTTTTCTGTCACTATTTTATGGAAGACTTGGATCTCACCAAGGTTTAAATGCAACTTTAACAGGAACTAACACTAGATAGATTATAACCACAATGTCTTAGTTTTGGTTTAAATATATAGTATCAAGTACCTAAAAACTTGAGCCAGTCTTAAAGATCTACCTTTTCTGCAAGTGACAACAGATTTTATAAGGTGCTCTGGAAAACAGCTGCTTACCTTTTATAACTTGGTCAGGCTGTGTACACAGGGGTGGTATAGGATTGGTACAATCATTATCATAATCTCCAGATGATCTGAAATTATGAATTCCCTTCAAAGTCTAAAGAAACAAACAAAATAATGAGTCATAATAATCTATAAACTTGGCTTTTATCTATGAGTAACAACTCCCAGTTCACGCTGCTAAATAGATGTGAACTGTCCAGTTCCAACTACAATTTATCTCTAAAAGCAGCATAAAGGAAGTAGTTCAAAGCTTAAGGTTCCTTGACCAATTTCAATATTAGCATTTTAGGATTTTTTTTTAAAGAAAGCCTGCATATCACAGCAAGTCAGTCAAATTGCAAGCAACAGTCCAGCAGTTCCCAAACCAAGGCTGGAAATTCCATGACTACTTCATTGAATTCACAGTGTAAAATATATCACTTACCCATTTATTCACAGAGGATTTAGTTGTTGCAACCCAAAGTGCTGGAGGAGGATCAGCTGATCTATCAAGTTCCATCTAAATAATGAAACCAGAGATACTTTCAGGCAGGCTTAACTTAATTTTCCCTTTGTTCAATTAGTATTTGCTCTGTGTAGACCTGCTCCCATACTTGGATGTATCTCAGAAACAGCACCACTACTTTCAGTTTACTGAAGAAATATCAAATTTAAATCAGAAATAAGATGCAATTTTTGAAACTCCAGAGAAATTTTTTCAAATATTCAACAAATAAATTCTGGACAAGGACAATAGCAGATGCAATGTGTCTAAACAAATGGTATTTAAAATTGTTTCTAGCATGATGCAATCTTGTCTAATGGGCAGTTTGATGAGTATAACATTTCACCAATTACTCTGCATTCAGATACTTCACAAGGTTAATAAGAATGTAAGAAGTTCTGCACTAATTGAAAGGCAGAACTTTATACACTTGGCTCTGCTGTTACACTTCTTACAATTACAAATCACTGTAGCTAAGATACTAGAGACTCCTCCTGATCTTTGTGCAGATGACCATAGCTTTCATTTTGCATTTTGAACTGAAATTTCTCAGATTTTCATTTTTTCAAAACTACATTAATAGACCTAGGGTTTTATCTGAACACACAAAGCCAGAGTTCACTCATAAGGAAAGCCAGATTGCTTTTATACTGGTATCTGTTTCAATTGCACACTCCTTATCCATCTACATGTTCCAAGGACGTGTCATCTTGAGTTACAGACAGCAAAAGAAAAAAGACCCACCCAAAAAGCAGTCTCTTCAAAAGACTCAGACTTTCTCCAGTCAAGAAATGATCATGTTTAGGTGGTCAAAAAACCCACAATAAATTTTACTCCTGGTTCCCATGAACATGCAACATATTCTAACAGAGTCCTGTGCATATATATTGCTGCTAAGAAACATCCATTTTTGTTGAAAGCTTTGGCAATGCCTTGGCTTAGTTTCATAAAACTCTATTAGAGTTTGGTGAAAAAACAACTTTTCATGTCTGAAGCATATTCAATTTCAGTAATATTTGAATTTNTTCATTAGTTTTGCACAAGTTCTTGGATCCCACACCCTTAGAACCTACATAAACAGACATTGGAAAACTGGCATTAATGTCATTTTTCCCACCAATGCATTTTCTCTACAGAAAATCAAGCCCTTCTGAATATGCAAACCCTTATTCCAAACACACAGATATATCGAGTACCAAAAACATACTTCATTAAAACAAGACAGACATAATGAGATCTCATGCACCTCTAATAATCAGATGTGATTTTTTTTTTCATTTGATTTTAATTGCATTTGTTCTGGCTTTCTCTCTCTAAAGAAATTAAAAAATGGAAGTGACTGGAAAAAGGATAGTGTGATATGGGGAAAAAAAGATTCTGAGAATCCTCTCAAATGCTTCACTGGCATATCCAATTTTCATTTTTATATTGACTTGGAAATAAAATTCTCTCAAGGTCAGATAAGGTAAAAAAGCCAACTCTCAGGGAACTTAACAGTGTTTCACCTTCCTTTACAACAAAGAACACGGACTATCTCTTGGGAACACTTGAGCTTCATTAGCTCACTTTATTTCCCAACCCCTGCAGGGGTCTTAAAAATTGCTGGCACCACTTCTTTCTTACCTGTGGCAATTCCTTCAGTTTTTACAATCATCTGAGTAATGAGCACCCAAAATCAGAGTTCTTGTGGTGAAATGTAATGATCTCCAATAGAGAGAGTTACAGAAAATGATCTGATTGTCTGTGTATTAAAGCTATATGGATACATACACATCTTCACACTGAGGCAGGTATTTGTATCCTAGGCTTATATTCCCAGTTAAAATGAAGTGTCTACTCTCACTATTAAAAAACCAATATGACATTGAAAATGAAGGAAATGGTCTCTTTATACTAAAGTTTGAACAGAAGTGGAATGAGCCTTACCAGATTTTTTTTGCTTACCTTCTCAGTGGACCCAGATACAATAACTGTTCCCATTTGATTCATTGCAAGGCTGTAGATAGAGTCTTTGTTCCCACTCAGGGAAGAAGCTATTTCAAAATAAAATTTACATTTTCAATTGTAATGTTATTATTTGAAAAAACAACCCCAAACCCACAACATATTTTTTCCACTCAAAAATGGTACTTTAGGATATTTTAATACCTTTTGAGCCATGAAAATAGTGACACTCTAATATATCGATTTGCTTTAAAAAAAGACAAGACTATAGACAGCACATGGATAGGAAAACTCCCAAACCTCATCACAAATTTTAATCTGCTGCTGCATAAAAACAAAGTAACCCCTCAGACCTATGGCCATTAAAATCCTGGTGCTCTTTTGGCACCACAATTTGGTGCCAGGACCATCAAGGTGGCCTTGGCTCTTCTCAGCTACTATTAGATAATGATACTTCTGTGCCATCTTGTAATACACAGCATTTGGATTTAAGTGCAGAGATTTTTTCCAAGCCAAGTAGCAGTAAAATCCTACATTACATATTAAAGGCTCTCCTCCTAGTTCAGCAGAGATGCATTACTGAAGTTACACTGCAACGTGTTGC
>VYZX01011748.1:3851-24239 GCA_013401335.1 Brachypteracias leptosomus
TAGATGGGCCATCATCCACATCCTCCATTGACTGACTTTCCACATCCAGAGCCTCATATGTCTTGTACAGAGGCACCTGATGGAGTAAGGTGGGCAAGGAGACGATTTGCCTGCCACCCCAAGCATGGACTTGCCTCCATTTGATCCTTTCATTTAAGCTGCTGCCTTCAGCCTGGCAGGGGAGAGTATCAACTCCTCTTCATCTTGGGTATTTTCTGATAGATGTTCCTGTTTCTGTCTCAGGGAGGGCAGAGCTTGTCTCTACCAGTCTCTCTCTTGCTCAGACTCCCTGATGCTCCTTAACCTTTCTACTTCCACCTGTACATCTGCCACTAGTCTGAACAGATTGTCCACATGGTCACAATACACATGAGCTGTTCTTACTACTGCCACTCATTACTAGTGAAAGGTTCTGGCACTCCCTGCAGCCTGAGAGCAGGACAGCTGCACGTTTCTGTGGCAGCTCTTTCTGGCTTGCCATATCCATTCTGGCAAGCACAGAGAACATGGTTTTCTGCTGGATGGAGACCATAGCTAAGCTCCTATGTCACTTTCTCCATCAGCAGGAAAATAAAAAGAAAATACATTCCTAGCTCCCACTTTAATATATGAAAATCTTTGCTTCTAATTACCTTGTTTTTGCTGACAACATTATTACATGGAGAACCACTCAATGGCCTCTTTAAAGCAAATTGCACAGTTTTGATTCTTCAGTGAGACTAAAGCTTCATCTGAAATTGAGAACAATTCAGATGAATTATTTATAAAGGATATTGCTCTATAAAAAGTCAGAGAACAGGGGAATTATTCTATGCACCAACTTCAAGCAACTCTAGCCAGTTGAAAGTACAGCTATTTAGTAAACATTAATTCTGGTTAATGAAGCAGCTTGTTTGTATCTAACAACCAAAACAGTTATTAAAATAGACTTTTAATTGCATGAGACTTCTGTAAAAAATAATGCTTCCTAAGAAGTCTAGAAACAAAATTGAGGTGGTTTAAAAGATAATTTTACAAGCTGAGTTGTTTTGACTAAAATCCACCCAAATTTAATTTCCTTTTTCTAAGAAAAGTGTTTGGAAAATGTAGAATAATTTCTGGAAAAAAACCCCATGGAATAATTATAGTGTTGTCACTCCTGTGAAATGTCTTAGATGTCTAAAAAGATCAATCTGGTGCCCCATTATGAAATCAAAGTTTGGCAATCAATGATCGATAAGTTGATCAAAATTTAAAAAAAAATTGAAGGATCTCTCTAGGAAAGGATTGAGTTTGTTTAAGCTCTAATTAAACCATTTGTATTTCCTTGGGGATTACATTCAGGAACAAATTAACTGAAACTAAAACAAACCAGCCTGGCATAGTGCAATAGAATACAATTTCTTAAACAAAATGAGTAATTTTCAAAAACGTTCACAGCTGAAAATGCCAATGTTCTAGTACTTATGATAAAATCATAAGGTTTTAGCTTTCTCTTGTTTTGCAATTTTTCACATGAATAACAACATTTTGCTATAGAACTTCTAATTCTTCTTTCATTTTATACTAAATAAGGTGTGAGTTTTGTCCTTACTTGCTGTGCCACTTTGCTATTCAGTTGACTTGTACCCCGTCTCCCTGTGTTGAAAACAGCTACATGTCACTGCATGCCCATTACACTCCTGGTGAGTGCATTGGACCTCTGCTATGAAGAACTGAGTTCAAGACATCTTGGAGATAGTCTGGAGTTTTCAGGAGTCTGGTGTATTTAGATCAAGTATGTAATAAACAACAACTCTTCTATGAATAAGAAATGCAGAATTACACCTCTAATGTGGTACTGTAAGTTAAAATTACTATGGTCCAAGACTAAGACCATATTGTTTTAAACCACTAGCAAAAACCCCAGCAAGATTTTTGAACAAAGTTTAAAGATTATTTCTTATTCTATCATATCTGTATTCTTTTTTGGAAAAAGCCTTTCAATATAATAGTATAAAGGTTGTACAACACTTATTGTAAAATTACATAATAATTAAAGGATGCATAATATATCTGTATTTATGTGACCTCAAGATTCAAGTTTTACCTTGAATCTATTACCTTCATAGTAGATCTATGAAAAATGTGAAGAAAATAAGTTAAGTACTTTTAAGCTTACATGACAGAAACCTCATAATTCATCAGGTGAATTTATTATTTTTAGAACTGCTTAATTTATAAATTCCCATGCTGCGCCTTGGCTTATACAAATTTCCTCTGTTATAGTAAGTTAAAATACATTTGAAGTTTTTATGTTTTTCTTTTACTTTAGTTTTCTAGACATTGCTCTACGTTTTAGATAGCCAACAATAATTACATAAATGGAGACAATTTGTGACAGTCTGCTGTCTGAAACTATGTCATTCTTCAATCTCCTTCAACTTTTTAATATTAATAAAATCTTTTTTTGCTTTTTTCAATTGCAGGTTTTGTTATCCCACAAGGGAAGCACTATCCTTCTGACTCAGGCAGGCAGAATGTTATGAATGATGTGTCAGCATGTGTATCCTCATAACTTTGGTTTTTATTTGCTTATGCTTTTCAGCCATTAGATTGTTCATCATTATTAAAAGAAGCACATATAATTGCTACAGCTCTATTGACTTAATTTCTGGAGAATATTAATTTATCTACTGATAGAAAAAAAGTCATAAAACTTCCTACAGTATTTTTGTAACTCTCTTCTTTAAATCAACCCTTCTTACTGTTTGCTTAATTTTATTCATGTAATTTCAAATTATTTCCTTGGTATCTTTATCATGTTTTCTCAGGCCACTGGCTTATTGCATGATAAGACTTCATCTCCTTTTTCTCAGAAAACAATTATTATCTGATGACTGTCAGTACATCATACATTCAGAATAAGAAATCTATAAGATAAGACAATTCAAGCCTCTTACACATATGTTTTCAGAATTAGACTCTAATTAAAGGGTCAAATTTGACTTTGAATTTTTTTTTCTCCAGTATTTAACATTAGAAAATCCACCATCATTTATTATTTGATTTCTTTTTTTTAAAAATGTTTTCTAAAAACATTATTAAAGAGCCATGAAGACACAGACAGTAATGTAAATAAGTTTGTTAAATATTGATGAATGGAAGTGCATTATTTTCCTTTGATTTCAGCACAAAGATAAGAAAGTAAGAGAAAGTAAAAGACAGAATATCTATTGTTTTTGTTTGGTGTTCTTTGCTTGTTCTTTCAATTCTAAGTTTTTCCCTTCAGATTCAAATCCAAAATTCTAAGTCATCTTCTCAAACTCATGTAAAATAAGAGTGGGGTAGATTAAGGGGAGAGATAGCTATGATAAACTCGAGTTCTAATATTCAGGGATAAATTAGAATAATCTACTGGTGGAGTCTGAGAAGAGGTAATACCCATCTTTAGATTTTATCTTTTTAAGGACTATAACAGCCTCTATGAGTCTTCTTCCTTTTGTGAGAACAGCTAAAATGAGTTCATTGTCCATCTCTTATCACATTCGAGTATTTTGAATTTCCTTAGGAGATTACCTTAGTAAATGGTTCTGTATATAAGTAGCTTTCAGAGGAACTACTGGGATTTCTTGTACACAATAATGTACTCTCATTAAAAGGTTATTTTTTTATTAAGCAGTGTAAATATATTTTAATTAGAATGAAACAACTCTGACTTTGAAATAGCCTAAGGCAGTGAAGTGCTTTGTGAGTATTTGAGATGCAAGTAGCTGTATAGGCTGAGAAGGGGGAAAACTTTCTGGTTCCCTGAGGTATCACTGTCTGAAGAGCTGGCCTTCTTCCCAACTTTAAGTTCTGCTGTCATTGTGTAATACACCACAAAGTAGAACAGCTATTGCCAAGACAAGAAGCATTTTAAGTCACATTAGCCCATGAAAAGGGGTTCAGCACATATATGAGTTACTGTCGTTGACTAATATTGACTCAGAACTAAAAGTCAGAAACAATTTATAGATTTTCTTTTTTACAATCTCTCATATCCTTTGCTGTAAAAAACAAAAAACACAAAAAGTATAGCTGTACTACTCAATGTCAGATACCAACTGGGAAGGCATATGCAGTCACCTCTCATGTTTTTTTGTGTTTAAAATTGTGAGTAGGTGAAAGTAATGATTTCAAAATCTGCTTCTATAGCCCAAAGGCAACTACGGTCTCAGAAATTTTTCATTCCTGTTCTCCATAAAAAAGAAATAGCATTAAAACATATATGTGAGCTTTTGCATGTGTATATAAAATATATGTGTGTGAGTTTATATATACATATGTGTGCATATGCCTCAAATCCTGATTTAGGATCCTGCTGACTATGTCGATGTGTCATGAATGAGTGATTTAGATCACTTAAAGAATCACCATCTAAGGTATTAGCAAAAGTGATTTTAATATGAATTTGTAAATGTATGACTTGACAAAATTTAACGGCAAGATTCCCTCTATTGCTTACTGCATGGAGGGAATCTATATAGGTAAATTGAGTTAGAAGCAATTTAGAATGCTTTACACAGAGACCAGAGACAAAAAAAAGGGGGTAATGGAGACTGTCCTGTTGAGTCACAAGGTTCAGAGTGGATCCTCTTGCTTTCTAAACTCTTTCTCAGAGAGGAGTCTAGATGCAGCTGGATCCAGACTTAGCCCCAGACTTGGTCGACAGGTTCTGTCAAGCGAAATTAGACACATGGATTTTATTAGTATTAATTCAACATGCTATCAGTCACTTACCAAGGATCTATTGTGAGTGAGAGGTCTCTTTGCCTTGGGTAAGGAACAATCTCTTAGTCTCAGGTAAGGAATCTCAAACCTTGAGATGTGGCCCTGCTCAAGGGTAGAGTTGCCTGGCATGCAGTCTAGTTGCAGTTCAGGAAGCACTCAAATTGTGCTCCTGCAATGATCCATCATTGGTAAAAGGTCTCTCTGTCTCAAGAAGCAACTTTTCAGAGACATCTCAGTGAAAGGGGAGATCACCACCAGGCAGCCTCACTGCCTAGCAGGGAGAGCTCAAAGAAGGCTGACCTAGGCTGACATACTTATAGAATAAAGTGGTTGGCTTCCAGTCAAATTGCATTCTATTGTAAGGTATTAATGAGATTCCTTGTACCCACAGCTATATCTGTTCCTTTATAGATGAGTCTTGGAAAACACCCATTTTTCATGTGTTAATCTCATGATTGGTGATCTAAGCTCATAAACATTGGTGCTTATTGCATCATTCATCTCCTTTGTGGGTTTCAAAGAGGAGTTCTTGACCCAGCTGCAGCTCAGACCTGCACCAAAATACTGTGAGTTTGGTTAAGGGGGTTGAGTGCACCCATCACAGTATGTATACACAAATGTCTAAATACTGTTTATACCTAACAATTATTTCCTCATAATTTTCCTAGATTTCAGTGAATAACTCATAATTTTCCTAGATTACAGTGAATGACAATGACATTTGAATATTTTCATCTGCCTTCTATAGTTATTGTTCACTCTCATGTTATTGATTAAAACCATTGTAAAATATACTACATATTTACAACAATTGATCTGCTCAAGGGTAGGAAGGCTCTACAAAGGGATCTGGGCAGGCTGGATGGATAGGCAGAAGATAATTGTATGAGGTTTAACAAAGCCAAGTGCCTGGTCTTGCATTTTGGTCACAACAACTCCCTGACACACTACAGGCTTGGGGAAGAGTGAATGGAAAGTGACTCAGTAGAAAAAGATCTGGGGGTGCTGGTGGACAGCTGGTTGAACGTGAGGCAACAGTGTGCCCAGGTGACCAAAAAGGCCAACAACATCCTGGCCTGTATCAAAAATAGTGTCTCCAGCACGATTAGGGAATTGATCCATGCCCCTGTACTTGGCTCTTATGAGGCCACACCTTGAGTATTGTGTTCAGTTTTGGGCACCACAATGTAAGAGAGACATTGAGGTTCTGGAGCAGGTCCAGCAAAGGGTAACGAAGCTGGTGAAGGGTCTGGAGAACATGTCTTACGAGGAGTGGCTGAGGGAACTGGGACTGTTTAACCTGGAGAAGAGAAGGCTGAGTGGAGACCTTGTTGCTCTTACAGCTACCTGAAAGGAGGTTGTAGAGAGCGGGTGTTGGTCTCTTCTCCTAAGTAATTTGTGATAGGATGAGAGGAAATGGCCTCAGGGAATGGCCAGAGGAAGTTTAGATTGGATATTAGGAAAAAATTATTTACTGAAAGAGTGATTAAGCATTGGAACAGGCTGCCCAGGGAAGTGGTGGAGTCACCATCCCTGGAGGTGATCAAAAAATATGCAGACATGGCACTTCAGGACATGGTCTAGTGGTCATAGTAATGCCAGGTTGATGGATGGACTTGATGATTTTAGAGGTCTTTTCTAACTGTAAAGATTCTATGATTGTATAATTAAGAGTAAAATCAAGTACCCAGAATTACATTTAAATCAGCTTTTTCACAAAATGTTTCTTTCACACATAAAATGTACAAACTTAAAAAAAAAGTATGCATATTTGCGTTTGCGTACAACCACATATTTCTGTTTCTCTCTTCATGTTTGTAAGAATCCCTCAATCAAAATCTCTGTAACACCAAATACATTTTTCCAAGGTGATCTCAGTCCAACTAATAGTAGGTCTTTCTCGCAAAGTGTTGAAGAAATATCCTTTTGTAGTCTCTTGGAAGAGAAGACTAAGGCCCTAGAGTCTTTTGGGAACAGTTTCTATGGAGAAAAGGAGGACATGACAAGCATCATCTTTTTTTCTTGAGTGTCAGTGGTTTTATGCCCAAGGAAATGAGGCTATGCCTGAGCCTTGTCTGGAAAGCTAGCCACATGGTGACATGTATGTCATTTCTAATAGACTAATATTGAGCAGCATTCCTTTCTGAAATTCTAAGCAAGACATGTCATGTCAAATCCCATTTATCAAACATGTCACTTGTTGTTGCAAATATATGACATATAATAAAGAAAAACCTAAATAAATTATAGGAAAGTATTTTTTTTGGCATGCACAGATATTCACTTATAAAACTCTTGAGCAATGTGGGTAGCACCAAGTGCCTGCATACCTCTATGTTCTTTATAAAACAAAAACGAGTGGAATCATCATGCTTTTTAGAAAGAAGGCAAAGATATCTATTCCACATATATGCACCAAAGCAGTTACATGAATAATCATAGGAAAAATGCTGCATATTTGCAGGTAATGACTCCTTTTGAAGCTTTTCACTTAAAAAAATTATCAAATGAAAAGGAGGGCAAAATCCATTCATACATCATTAAATAATTGAATGTATTTCAATCGACAAGAAGTTTACTTCTTGACCTAAAGATACTCTGACAACTGGTCCCAGGTTCTCAATAAGTCATAGCTACTTCATTTAACCTGTATACTTGAAATATTTGTTAATCAACATAAAATTCTCACAGAATTTGTATTCTTATTCTTTTAATTTCACATTTTGTATTTTTCTCCCTTTTATGTTGGTTAGATATAGGGATTCATGCTGCAGCAGAGATGTGGTGGAAAACCTGAGGTAACAGAGATGAATTAACTGGGTCTCCTGTGGAGCTTCATGGCCTCAATCTACACTGTCACTTAAAAACACAAGAAAAAAACAGTTAAGAAATACCTTGCTCTTTAGATCAGTAACCTGTCTAGCACAGTGACTGTAGGAGATGCTATCTGGGGACAGCATGTCAGCCAAGCCAGTCTCTGGTTTCCTGTTCTGGACCCATTGTCTCTAATTTTTTCCAGTCAAATAACCACACTTCTAGCAATGGGGAACTGGAGCATGTCTCTAACAAGAGAAGACTAAGAGACCTGGAGCTCTTCAGCCTGGAGAACAGAAGACTGGGAGAGGATCTTATCAGTGTTTATAAATATCTAAAGGTGTCAAGTGGATGGGGCCAAACTTTCCAGTGGTGGTCAGCGATGACAAGGGGCAATGGGCACAAACTGCAACACAGGAAGTTCCACCTAAACATAAGGAAAAACTGCTTTCCTTTGAGTGTGACAGAGACCTGGAACAGGCTGCCCAGAGAGCTCATGGAGTCTCCTTCTCTGGAGGCTTTCAAAAACTGCCTGGAAATGATCCTGTGCAACGTGCTTTAGGTGAATGTGCTTTAGCNTAAATATTTTTATAATTATTTAAAGAATATATCTTGAATGAAAAAGACTGTTTTTTCCTAATTAAGTACATTTTCATATTTCATCATCACTAATACTATTCAGAAACAGAAAAACCCTAACATATCCCTCTTAAATTAAATAAAGATATTTTGAAGACTGTAGAATGAGAACTGTTAAAATATTTTAAATTTGTTCTCCAGACGCTAACAGTGAGAGAAGTAACAAAACATCACCATTTCTGATTTTATTTTTTTTTTNAGAGAAGACTAAGAGACCTGGAGCTCTTCAGCCTGGAGAACAGAAGACTGGGAGAGGATCTTATCAGTGTTTATAAATATCTAAAGGTGTCAAGTGGATGGGGCCAAACTTTCCAGTGGTGGTCAGCGATGACAAGGGGCAATGGGCACAAACTGCAACACAGGAAGTTCCACCTAAACATAAGGAAAAACTGCTTTCCTTTGAGTGTGACAGAGACCTGGAACAGGCTGCCCAGAGAGCTCATGGAGTCTCCTTCTCTGGAGGCTTTCAAAAACTGCCTGGAAATGATCCTGTGCAACGTGCTTTAGGTGAATGTGCTTTAGCAGGGGGGCTGGACTTTATGATCTTGAGAGGTTCTTTCCAACCCCTGCCATTCTGTAATTATGTATAATGGGCAGTGAATAATTGGTTGGTTTTCTTTTGGTAAAATAGTCCTGGATTTTTCCAGATTTTGTGAAAAGAAATCAATAATATTGAAAACTCAATATTAACACTTGTGGATTTTCACCTTTGTATGAAAAACAGAATCAAAATCATATGTTGTAATATTGTCTCTGTTTAAGGCTCAGGNAATTTTTTTCACTGGTACTGTACTCTATGTCTTTACACAAAATTATCCACACATGCTGCAAAAAAAAAATTTTTAAACAAAGTTTGGAAAGAAGTTCAGCCGTTGATGGGAAAATAACATAAGTCCCTCATATTAGGGTACTCAAGTGTACTTTGCTCTGTCTAATAGAGCTAACAAAAGTATAAGGGAGAAAGGAGTATGGCTGTAATATGTAGCTACATAACTGAGAAAAAAAAAAAGGTAAAGCAAAGATTAGTAAAACCAAAAAGAGTTGGTGAAAAACGAGGAAGAAAATGTGTGCCTTGAAATCAACAGGATCACCTATATGTTGAAAGAGGAGAATGTGTATCAAAGTCTTCCTTTAAGAAAGTTAGCTGATCAAAGCATTGAAGTGGTGAGGGTTGTTACATAAATGCTACCTGAGAATGTTCTCTGGAATTATTTTGAGCACGCATCCCTACTGACATAAAGTGTTATACCAAAAGACTGAAAACCAATGGGAGTAATGCATAGAAATATATGTACATTTTTTATCTTGGTAAAAACAGATGAAACTCTCAACTTACCAATTAGTTTCAAGTGGTACAGGAAATTATGCATTTCAAAGAAAACGTCTATTAGCCAGAAAAAAAAAAAAAACAAAACCAAAAAGAATAGATAAGAGCTTCCTTTTTAGGCATAATAAGGAGTTATATCTGGAAGCATTGTTGTCACTGATATTAATCTTTTCATTAATTTATTTAGCATGAATTCATAATCTGGCTGACATTTTAAGTAAGGTCTCCAATGTGTCTGAAATAATCAGTTTGTTCCGCATGGCAAAACTATTTACTCTTGTTATGTTAAAATGAATCACATTAAGAGAATCTGACTTCAGTTGGCAGTTAATTGAGATCAAGGATACAATATCAGTAATTGTTTTACAAATGAGTTCCCTGTTTGCATTCAGTTCTGTCTCGAAGCTCCTAGCAAAATCAACTCTTTGTTAATAGATTCTTATCAATGGAATTCTTTAGAATACATCCCTTGATTAGAAATGAAAAGAACATAACTTTTCCTATGCTTATTAGTGATGTTATTGTATGAACTATTTTTGAAACTCAGGTTACATACTGTGTAAGCTTATGTTTGACTTGGTATAAAGCAGTAATATTTAACATTAATAATTTTAACATTAAAAACAAAAACATAGCTTGCATTGGTTTTGTAGCAAGTAATATTTCATTGTCAGAGAAATTCATAAGACAGCCGTTTGTCTCTTTACAGACAGTATTAAGTAAAACATGCCATCACAAATGGCAGCTCTTGGAGCCATCCGGGCAGTTATTCCTGCTAACAGAGAGCTCTTTCGTAACACTTTGTATTTTATAACAAGCTTAGTCACTTTGACCAGTGTAGAAAGTCACACACAACAGATGGAACACCACAGTTGAAATAGATGGTGCAGTTAGACTAGATAATCACTGTAGGTCCCTTCCAACTGAATTATTCTATGTGTCTTATTATGTGCACGTTAACTGGATTTCTTGTCAGTAAGCTCTGTGGATCTGCAAGGGAAGAGTTTAACAAAAATGACAACATTTTGACTATTACAGTTCAAACAGTAATGGCAGATTACATAGTAATTCAAAATCATTCTTTATACAATGTATACATAAATCTTAAGGACACTGAAATTTGTATTCATAATACACCTTATTTGTTGTGCAGTTTGATGTGTGGAAATGAAAAAAATTGCAAGTTTTCAGTGTCTAGTCACTAGCTGATGTTTTAAAATGTTGAATTCTCTAGTTTAAAAAGTAGAATTGCAAAAGTGATTTCTCATAAAATAATCTAATTCTTTCTAAAACCAGGTGCTTGTCTTGAATTCATTTCAAAGGGCTAAGACACACTCTAAATGCTTTTGTCATTAGTTGTGGTCTATTTAGCTCAGCTTCCTGCTGCCTCTTACAATATGACATTCTTGAAATATTTCACAGAATATAAAGATTTGCATCCATTTGAAAAGCACACAAGCGGAATCCTTTTATCTGACTTCACCCTCACTACTAACTGTTATGTAAGACAGATATACTTTACCTGTTGCAACATAACAGATATTTTTTTTTAATCTTCCTACATGACTTTGTAAGCTTTTATTTTACAGAAATGGAAATTAGAGGCATGTTTAGATATTCTTCTGTCACCCTGTGGTGCCATATATTTAATCTATCGTTGTACTGAAATACTATACTCCTCCTGATGTATTTCTCAGCCAATATTACATTAAAAATATATATTTTGATCAAATCCCTGAAATATTGCCACTTACTTGAATTAAACATTCTTCATATTTTTTAGTGTAGCCAGTCTCTGTTTCAATATATCATATTATGTCATGAAAGCCTCAGTTATAACTCAACAGGAACCACGTAAAATGCTTTTATGTACTGTACTGAAAGATTTACTACAGGACTACAAATAAAACAAACTGGCAGTTTGTCCAACTACTGTTTATTTTCTCTGTGACTCAGATATGTTTTCCTATCTAAGTTGTGTCACTTAGAATTAGATTTTTCAGAAATTAAATTCCTCACTATCTTAATTAAATAGCATGAAGACACATTGCATTATATAAATCTAAGCAAAATTATGTCACTTCATTTCCTGATAAGACCTAGAAGACTACTATGCTATAACACAGTTGTGTACCAACACTTAGGGACAAAACTTCCCCTCTGGGTGCCCATTATTTCAGACCTGGAATCTGTCATCATTTAAGTTTTTAAAGTTCCAACAAAGTTTATTGCAGTGGGCAAAACAGGAAGTAATGTTAAACATGATCTTGGTTTTGCAATGACAAACATCTGGATATAATTCAGAAATGTATTCAAAGTACTTTCTACACTGTAACAAAAAAAAAGGATGTACAAGCATCTGTCCTTTTTTGGAACATATGCTTTTGTTCTGACTTTGAGATTAAAGATGCAAGCACAGGAGTTTGTTTCTCCATTTTCATAGCATTAAGTATGCCCAATAGTGTCATTTTTCCTGTAAATATGCATTTAAGCTCTCATATAAGTGGGCTGATTTGCAAATGTGACATTGAAGTCAATATATGTACTAATTTTTGGTCAATCTTCACATGAAGGTAGTGCCTAAAATTAGGAAGGATTTTCCAAGGGTTATATCAAAAGGTAATTTTAATGCAGATTAAGGTGTAAAGCAGAAAAGAAATAGCAACCCCTCAGATACCTGATACTAGCTTGATCACTAGATGCTCCTCTTCTGATCGCATGGGAAAAGAATACATAGCCTTCTTTATCATCTCCTAAATGGAAGGTGATTTTTTTAGATAATATATCTAGGCTGAAGCAGAACAGATGTTTGAAATCAGCTCTCTATTCCTCTCCCTTCAAAAAACTACTGGGGACAAAAAGTTTCAAGAATCTCAACCTTAAGTTTTGGGGAAAACTGATACCACTAATAATAAGTCAAATAAGACTGAGGAAGTCATTCATGTTTTGGTATGGGAGAAGCCAAACGTTATCTCAAACAACTTGGTATTTTAAAATCTGATTAATATTGTTTCACTAGCTAGGCCTACTATATACTTTCTACCTCAAAAGACAGAGTAGAATGTGTTGGGGACAAAGCTGCCTTTTCTATATAACGCAAAATGTTGTATGTTGGAGTAGGACCATAGACAAAATTTATTTCTCACAATTTACAGCTTCCCAGAGAATTCTTACTTAGTTTCGTCCACCTATGTGCAGAATGTCATCAGTGTCATCACAAGGTATATAGAGAAGGTCAAAGTACCCAGCAACTTCTTTGTCTCAGTCTTCACCAGCAAGGCCTCTAGCCACACTGCCCAAGTTGCAGAAGGCAAAGGCAGGGACTGGGAAAAGGAAAATCCACTCACTGTAACTGAAGACAAGGTTTGAGACAATCTAAAGAACCTGAAGGTGTACAAGTCCACGGGCCCTGAAGAGATTGAGCTACAGGTCTTGAGGGAACTGGCAGATGAAGTTGCTGAGATGCTTTCCATCATATTTGAAAGGTCATGTCAGTCTGGTGAAGTGCCCACTGACTGGAAAAGGGGAAACAACCCCCATCTTTGGAAGGGGAGAATAGGAAGACCCAGGCAACTACAGGCCAGTCAGTCTCTGTAAATGGTAAGATCATCGAGCATATCCTCCTGAAGACTCTGCTAAGTCACATGGAAAATGATGAGGTGATTGGTGGCAACTGACTTGGCTTTATGAAGGGCAACTCATGCCTGACAAATCTGGTGGCCTTTTACAATGGAGTTACTGCATCAGTGAACAAGGGAAGAGCAACTGATGTCGTCTACCTGGACTTTAGCAAAGCCTTCAACACTGTCCCTCGTGACATCTTGGTCTCTCAATTGGAGAGACATGGATTTGAAAGATGGATCACTCGGTGGCTAAGGAATTGGGCTTTTATGATGGAATTACAGCACTGGTGGACGGTGTTGTTTAGCATCTTTGTCGATGACANAATCCACTCACTGTAACTGAAGACAAGGTTTGAGACAATCTAAAGAACCTGAAGGTGTACAAGTCCACGGGCCCTGAAGAGATTGAGCTACAGGTCTTGAGGGAACTGGCAGATGAAGTTGCTGAGATGCTTTCCATCATATTTGAAAGGTCATGTCAGTCTGGTGAAGTGCCCACTGACTGGAAAAGGGGAAACAACCCCCATCTTTGGAAGGGGAGAATAGGAAGACCCAGGCAACTACAGGCCAGTCAGTCTCTGTAAATGGTAAGATCATCGAGCATATCCTCCTGAAGACTCTGCTAAGTCACATGGAAAATGATGAGGTGATTGGTGGCAACTGACTTGGCTTTATGAAGGGCAAATCATGCCTGACAAATCTGGTGGCCTTTTACAATGGAGTTACTGCATCAGTGAACAAGGGAAGAGCAACTGATGTCGTCTACCTGGACTTTAGCAAAGCCTTCAACACTGTCCCTCGTGACATCTTGGTCTCTCAATTGGAGAGACATGGATTTGAAAGATGGATCACTCGGTGGCTAAGGAATTGGGCTTTTATGATGGAATTACAGCACTGGTGGACGGTGTTGTTTAGCATCTTTGTCGATGACATGGACAGTGAAACTGAGAGCACCCTCACCAAGCTGTGTAGTGTGGTCAACATGCTGGAGGGAAGGGATGTTATTCAGAGCTGCCTTGACAAGCTTGACAGGCCAGCCCATGCAAACCTCATAGAGTTGAACAAGGCCAAGTGCAAGGTCCTGCACATGGGTTGGGGCAAGCACAAATGCAAACGCCCTACAAATACAGGCTGGGCAATGAGTGGCCAGAGAGGTCCTGAGGAAAAAGACTTGGGGTGCTGGTTGACAAAAAGCTAGACATGAGCCAGCAATGTGCAAATACAGCCCAGAAAGCCAACCATATCCTCAGCTGCATTTAAAAAAGTGTAGCCAGCAGGTCAAGGAAGGTGATTCTGCCCCTCTACTCTGCTCTTGCTAGGTCCCACCTGGAGTACTGCATCCAGCTCCAGAGCCCCCAGCACAAGAAGGGCATGGACCTGTTAGAGAGGGTCCAGAGGAGGGCCACAAAGATGTTTAGAGGGACAAACCACCTCTCCTATGAGGACAGGCTGAGAGAGTTGGGCTTGTTCAGTTCTGGGGAGACCTTATTGCGACCTTCCAGTATCTGAAGGGGACCTACGAGAAAGCTGGGGAGGGACTTGTAGTGATAGGATGAGGAGTAATGGCTTTAATCTGGAAGAGGATAGATTTAGAGTAGAAATTAGGAAGAAGTTCTTCACTATGAGGGTGACAAGTCACTGCAACAGGTTGCCCAGGGAGGCTCTGAATGTTTCAATACTGAATGTGTTCAAGACTATGTTGGGTGGGGTTTTGGGCAAACTGGTCTAGTGTGAGGTGTCCCTGCTCATGGTAGGGGAGTTGGAACTAGATGATCTTTAAAGTCCCTTCCAACTTAAGTTTGATCACCGGAATGCATGCACATTTTTTATTGACTGTAATTGGATGAAAAAAAAAAAAGGAAAACAATAATAGATTTCTGAATGGAGGATCATTCCCAGACTAGTTTGGGATTACACAAAAACCAGTTACTGCTTAAGGTATAATATAAAAGGTAGATAAGTTTCTCATTCATTTTCCTCAGAGGAAACCAAGTAATTAATGTCACATATACTATCAAGAGCAAAACCACAAATTTCTAATTAAAAATAAAATTATGTATACTCACTAACAATCTTAATTACATCAAAAAATTCCACCCAAACTCCAAACATCAACTATCTTCCTGTGATTAGTGCTGACTATAGACACTTAATGTAAAATACTTCTGGTTTTGAAAAAGACTGCTTATCAGACAACTTTCCATCATGCTATCCAAATATGCATATATCTTTCATAATTAATTCCTAAATGTAAAATACAAAAGAACAATATCATCATTACCAGAAAAGCAGATAAGGTAAGACAACATGTCAGCTATCTGCCATATTGAGAAATAGGACAACCACTTCTAACTTGCATGTTAGCTAAATAAGAAAAAACATTTACAAAACCTACGTGCAAGGACAGAACATTCTCTGTGTAAAAGTGGCATTTATTAATTATTTATTTCTTCGATATGCATAAAAAGAGACAACTTTAACTGAAAAAATATGTTCTTAAACCCCCTTCACAGACATCCTACCAAAAATCATCACCATTTATAACCTCTGTATATATAGTAAATATAGTATATATATAGTAAATAGTAAAAATGAAAGAAACAACTCTGCATTTTCTGATTTGGTTAAAAAATTGTTTAACTTTTTAGGAGAGATGAAAAAAACAAACTTCATATGAGTAGCCTGTAATGTCTAGCATCCATATTTTGTTTCTTGCACTAATTATAATTGTACCACTATAGAAGAATACCTGAAAGGACCTTACCACTATGATCTTATCAATCTTGCTCATATTTTTCTATTGTAGCAAATAGATAAATATTGGGTCCATTTGTTTAATATGCAAACACAGATATTCTCATAGCCAGAAATATCTTTCAGTGAGATAATTAGGGTAGATTGATGAGCTTTTAGAAAGTTATATCAATTTATGCAGCAGCTGCCGCTCATTCGCGCTTCATTTCTCTCCTCTTCATTTCCCTTACTGCTTCTCGGATTAGCTGCCAAAGGGTCGCCATCTTGGCAGCCTCTACTGAGCCTCGGCTAACATCTTCATAGAAGTGCTTGCCGATTTCTTCCCAGGTGCTCAGCTCTAAAGCTGTCGCAACACTGAGGATCAAGCCTTTCTCTTTAGCCCACTGCAATAACTGCTTCAAGTCATTGCTATCATAAAATAACCCTTTCTCAGAAAGGATATGTTGGAGGCGCTTAACCACTGCTTGCTCTTCTTTGGCAAACGCGGACCCCATCACCTTCTCCAACCACTTGCCTGATCAGGGCAAGATTCCCTTTAACACATGCGTTTTTTCCAGCTGTCGGGGCAACGGCTGCTTTGGTCGACTTTCCTGCTACCCTCTCCTTCCAGCTGTCTTCATACACTTCTGCGAAGAAACAGCAGGAGAGTCCCTGTTCGGGCATCACTTGCAGCGGGAGATCAATGGACAACATGTACACGGACTAATATAATCCAAGCATTGCCGTTTATTGCCCGAAGCTCACTCATTATATACCCACCAGCGCTAACCGCGCGCTGGAAGCACAACTCTAATTGGTAACCAACTCTGCCAGGCGCTAAGCAACATCTCCTGATTGGCCAGGTACTGCTCTCAAGGTGCCTCCCTTAGTTCCACCTTCTGCCTCCATTTTCTTGCTGCTTCACTCCCGTGTCACGTGCCGCACGCGGCTGTCCCCGTGTGTCCTTGTTTACATCTTCCCTGTAACCGTCCTTGTGTGTTCTTGTTTACATCTTCCCTGTAGCCATCCTTACTGGTCCCACCAAGTCTGGGTTTGCTCACACGCCCATTCTTATGGAGATACCTCTCCACATGATACAATTAACTGTCTGAAAGGTCCACGTATAAACAAAGTCATTCTTTGTTCTTTTGGTCTATCTTCACACTCAATAGAATATTTCTACTTCATTCTATATGAGTATTGAGTTATTTCCCTATTGCTGTGAAGATATGCTGGCATCATCATCACGCACAAAAAACAGCACTAAGAGGGAATAGCAGTTTTTATTACTATGCTTTCATGAAAGACATCCCTGTTAGGCTTATATGTTAGTATCAAAAATTGCAAGGGAAGTAAAAAAGCAGGTTTGTTGGAATGGAAAAATTCAGTATAATGGAAATTGTTTCTGCTTTGGAAATAATTTTTTCTTCAAACACAAGAAAAATAAGACTTCTAATAAAGCCTGCTTTGAACTGTTAGCTCTAGGTTTGGATAATTATGAAAAGATATAAAAAATTGTCTTGTTTTTTATTGTTTTGTTTTGTTTGGGTTTTTTTCCATCCAGTGGATCTTATCCTCAAGTCATTGTAGTGTTTATACTGTTGCAAACCAAGATGAACTATTTCTTATTCACACTAGGAAAAGTATTTTCTTTTTAATATAATATTAAATAAAATGACTCTTAATCACTTTATGAAGTTTTCAGAAAGTGTTAAGATTCCAGACAATAAATGAGATTCACAGTCTGATATATCCGATTGAAGGTAACTAAATTTCTACATGTTCATTCTCAGCTGTGTCACTTGATCTCAACCACACCCTGCCTTTCACTCACACTCCTCTCCCAGGGTATAGGGTGAAAAATAAAAGACAAAAAAAGATACGTGGTTCAAGATAAAGGTAGTTAAACAAGAAAAGTAAAAGCTATGCTTGCTATCAAAACAAAATAAGAAATTAATTTACTACTTTCCACTGCAGACAGATGTCCATCCAATTCCTGGACAGCAGGGTCTCAGCATGTGTAACTCTTGTCTAGGAAGAGAAACAACCATAACCACAACCACCCTCCTTCATTTCCCTAGGCTGAGCATGATGTCACACAGTATGGAATATCCCATTGGGTAGTGTAGATCAGCTGTCTTGACTATGTCCACTCCCAACATCTTGCCCATCCCCAGCCTACTAATTACTGGGATGATGGAAGTGGGAGGAGTGAAAGCCTTGACACTGCTAGACTGGCACTAAGGTGGTGTGCTTGTAGCTCCACAAAGCTACATATCTATACTATCAAAAACAAATCAGTAATGTGCATGGAATCATTCCCAGAATAAGCAAGCTAATAATGTTAATAAGAATGCTCTGAACTTTGCTTCATAATGATTAGATTTCTTGACTTTTCTCATATCATAATTTCACTTGAAAACAGCAAAGCATTTTGGGCTTTTTCTTCCATTTAAAATTAGATGTTGTTTAAATATCCCCCCTGACCTCCCAGTCCCCATCCCAGCTTAATAGCCCAAATTTGTAGTAAGATACAGACCTATAACTAATCACAATTCTTACAGCCTCATTTAGTGAGTTGAAATTCAGTTTCTACCCCATTGCACATGAGCCCTTTATGTATATGAACATTTTATGTCCAATTTATGTGACTTCTGATTCATGAAAAGTTTAAACTGGCTACAATCCACCAGGAAATATGGCTGATTCTTGCAAGACCAGATCACATGGAATAGCAAATTTAATATCAAGAAAAGAATGAAGACAATTTCTGAGATATTTATGTGTGATGTAAACTTGCCATTTTATTAATGACAAAGCAAATCAAAATCATATATATTTTGTTTTCTTTTCAAATAATGATGCAAATCTTAACCTTAATTTTTAGCTCTCTGGGCCCTTTCATCATTCTTTATCATCAGAAGTTAAAATCATAAAACAATATTAAATAAAAAAATTGAAATGTTTACGTTATATAATAGTAAGAAACCACAGAAATTTCCAAGACATGAAAACTGTGCTAAGATCAACTTCTTCAAATCCTTAATTTTTTTCTGCTAGAGAGGACTATAGCAATGATTGCTTTACATGCCTTTGTTCCCTGGAAGTTTATATTAGCTGAAGACCAGAGGTAAGAATGATCCTGCAACAATTTATTGTGGAACTGAGAGCCTAGGTGATATATTTTTATCTTTCTTTTTTGGTAATTTCATCTTTTAACACATACAACTGAAAAGCTTATGAGCTGAAGACACTACCTCTCTTCCAGACCAGAAAGAAAGTAAAGATGGGAGGACTGATATTTTTTCCTACTTTTTAATATATGGTTTAATATATGGTATCAGCTTAAACAAACAAACAAAAAAGTAAGACAGGAAAAAAAGAGAATCTTAAAGAGCTAATTTAATAGTCAGCACAAAGACAACTGAAACTGTGTGCGCTTGAATCTCAATCCCCAGAAGAGAGAAACTGAAGATACTAATGGATTAGGTCCTCTTTTCTACACAGCTTACGAAACCAAGATAGCATTAACATAAATCTTTCCAAGCCTATACATGCTGATCTTGCTCTTCATCCTTGTATTATCTATTGAATCAGTAAAGTCTTTATAGTAGAAATAATCTCTCACTACGTACCTGCCGGCACAAAAGACTTCTGGATTCTGCCAAATCTGTTACAAACCTGTACTGCTGCTAGTAACTATTACTGAATGCAGGTTACAATTTGCTACTCACTTGGACTTGAGCTATTCTCATCCAAATTGTGTGTCTTGGTTCACTTGTGGCTCAGAACCGTCACGTTTGCATCACATTTTGGCACACATTATGAGAGGTGATGCTACTCTGCTATGTTTACCATGGAAGACAAAATACCTCATGGGGAACATATATTCAGGGTAATTACATTTCTTCCTTAAAACAGCTGGGCTTCTTAGTATTTTATAAACAGTTTAGGAGAACTACACAGTAACAAACAATTGTCAAGATATAAGTGGCACTAGCTATATACTTCATAACACTGTCTCCTGTATAAAAAGTAGATTGCTGTTCTCTACATATGAGTCTTTTCTATCTTTCCTTTCTGTGGCAGAATGAATAATGCAAAGAATTTGTCAGAATTATTTCCATGATCACCAGGACAATGTAATGGTAACTTTCTCCTGCGTCATTTCTTCCATTCAAACAGAGGGTGAGAGATAGGCATGGGGACAAACTATAGACACTTGTCTACAACAGAAAATCAAACTGAAAATCATAGCTGTTAGCTTTTTCCCATTATGTTTGGTGACACTTAAAAACTAAATACAGTGCTTAGAGCAGCAAGCTGAGTGCAGATTTGTTATAAAAGTATTAAGTTAAACTCCTGTGAAGCTCTGATAGCTTTCACTAGTGTCCGCTCCCAGCTGCCTCAGCTGCTTACTACGTTTCCTACAGATTTTTTTTTCCCTTTGCCTGCTTGTTTGCATCTAAGAGGAGGAATATGCTGTCATTGCATAATCATTGTAGTGGGTTTACCTTGGCT
>VYZX01011749.1:0-21525 GCA_013401335.1 Brachypteracias leptosomus
CCCAGCTTCTTGTGCACCCACAGTCTGCTCACTGGTAGGGTGGGGTGAGGAGCAGAAAAGGCCTTGGCTCTGTGTAACCCTGCTCAGCAATAACAAAACCAAACGTCCCTGTGTTATTGAGACTCTTTTCATGACAAATCCAAAACATAGCCACATACTCACTACTCTGAAGAAATTTAACACTATCCCAGTCAAAACCAGTGCTCGCACGTTCTCTGTGTGATCACGCTGTGTGTGATCTTCCTTGTTGTCTCCTTGCAGTAAGCGCGTGTGAGGAGTGGTGCAGTTGGTAGGCTTGATACTTTGAGTATGGAAGTAGAAGCTCAAAGAGCGAGAAGGAAAGCATGGAATAGTTCCTTTGCTTGCAGAAGAATAATTTATTTTATTCAGAATGGGAGTGGGTGTAGAAGAATAAAGGTCGGGCTATATGTGTCTTTGTTTTCCCAATATATGAAAGTTTTGGTTTCAAGTGGACCTTTATACTAAGGAACCATGATAGGACGTTAGTGCTTTTTCTTCTTTTATATCCTCTCTTATAATTGAGAGCCTCTTAAATCTCACCTGATATGCTGAGTGCTCAGGCAGGGCGGGGTGGAGGGGGAGGAATCTTCCTAATCTCTCTGAAATAATAACTGCGAAGCTGAAGAAAGAGTGAGCACCTGTGAGAGGGTGCATCATGGACAAAATGGAAAGGCAGATATGATTTGATTTTTGTGAAGCAGCTGGCTGGGAAGGAAAGGTACTACATTAAATGTATCTGAGTTATAAAGGCTAAAATTTACCAGCGGTGAAGGTTTAAGGATGATTTACATGAAATAAATAGCAGCTGCAACCTGGTTTCCAACTGTGTAAGTATCCACATGACAGAAAACCTCTGTCATAAATTGATAGCTCTGCTGGAAGTCTAGAGGCCAAGGAACAAATTGTCACTGTTACTTCTATAAAGCCAAGATTATTCTGTATGCTGTAATGTAGGCGGTGCCAGCTTTACCCAGTACTTAAGCTCCCTAAAAAATATGAAATATTTTGATTCTTTTGAGTGCTGTTATATTTCAGAATGGTTTATGTTCCAAGTGTTTATGAACCGTGATCCTTGATCAGCCTTCATCTCCCCTGAACGAGGTAATACAACCTGCAAATAGGCTGATGTCAGACCCTTGAACACCCTTTAGTATTTCCATCAATAGCATCAAATTGAGTTTTCTGTGTATTGCCCTCTTAATTTGAGGCCTGCAGACTGAACTCTATGGGACCATGAAGGTTGTCTCTTATGGCTTTGTATATCATTCATCACCTGCTTATTTGGTGTGGTTTGTGCCTTGTATGTTTTGTTTACTACAAAGTTGATGCTTTTACAGTAATACAAGGTGTCATCTGATTTCCACCAAGCTGTATCAGGTTAGTATTTTCTCAAGAAAGCATTTTCTTGACTTTGCAAAATGACTACCAAGTTCTAGTTGTCTGCTCTTTGCAAATGAAGGAAGACATTCCTCCATTTAAAGGCGTTCTGCCATTTGTATTTGAAATCATCAGAAGTGGTGATACAGTATTTTAAAGGAGGAAAAAATATGTAAAACACAACTCATAATTAGGCTCCGGGGAGACCTTGTAGTCTCTCTCCCTGTAGAAGCAGCCTTCCAGTACTCAAAGGGAGCCTACAGGAAAGATGGGGAGGACTCTATCAAGGAGTCTAGTGATAGGATGAGGAGTAATGGTTCTAAATTGAAAGAGGGTCAATTTAGATTAGATATTAAGAAGAAATTATTTGCTGTGAGGGTGATGAGACACTGGAACAGGTTGCCTGAGAAGCTGTGGATGCCCCATCCCAGAAGTGTTCAAAGACAGGTTGGTTGGGGCTTTGAGCAACCTGGTCTTTGTGCCTGTCCCTTGGTCTTGATGGGTCCCTTCCAACCCATGCTATTCAATGATTCGATTTGTTTCAGGGTCACCTTGAAAGCATTTGTGGATTTTCATTAGTTTCCTTGCAAAATTAGTCAAATGTACCATGTTGATATTTTCTTGCAAATAATGCCTCTCACATTCACGAGGCAAATGTCATGCATGAAGCAGTAGTGAAAACTTAATTTAAAATTCTGCTTCAAACTTGACTTCAGAAACCACCCTTAGAGTATCTACAGCACATGAAGGCCTTTATCTTTGAAACAGAGTGGTAGGAAAGGGCCACTACAAAAATAACTGTTGGTGTCAGCTTGTTTTATTTAAACTTCTTAAGTATGAGGTCCAGTGCTCATGCTGGCCTCTACCATTTTCTATGCAAATCTAAAACATGAGTGAAGACTCACTAACACCTTTATTAGTGTTTAAATTGGTTGTGGTCTGGAAGGTGTCAGCGTCTATAGGATAGCAAGAGATGGTTGCTGTGAGCCAGGCCTACCATTTTTGGCTGCCATATAGGGGTGCTTAGCTTCTGGCAGAGGCTTTGGGTATCAGGTATTTCAAACCACAAGATTCCCTGTCTTCATCTGTCTGTCCTTGGTTGCTGAATTATAGCCCTGAAGAGAGGATACTGGTGTCATGCATCTCACCAACATTCTTCTTGTCTCCCATCTCCCCGTGTTCAGTGTTCCCATTCAGTTGCTTTTCCTACAAGACTGCCAAGAGCTGGAAGTGACCACTCTACATTTTCTCTGCATGCAAGAGTCACCTTGGTTGGTAGTTGTTCAGTGTGGAAGGCCACTAAAAGAAGGCAGCTTTTTTCTGGTTTGGAAGTTCTGTTTGTTTTCTTTTACACATTGGTCCTAAAGGAAAAAAACTATTAACTGTATCTAGAACAAGGGCTACAGCCATACTGAGGCTTAATTAAGTGTCTTGATAGCTCATCTTCAAAGATGGAAATGATTTGAAAGCCTCCTCAATCCGAAAGTCTCTACAATGTTCCCTTCAGGATCAGTTCTGCATTTGTAATGAACAGAAACCCCATGTTATTCTCTCTTTTTAAAACCCAGTTTAATAAAAAAACATTAAAACCTTGCCAGTTAGGATGAGAAATACTGCCTGCGGGAACTGTGAAAGTGCACGCTGTCAAATATGACATATATGCACAAATACCTGTGGGCTTATTAGTGCCTCCATAGTGATGTGCTGTCAGCAGTGTAGTTCTACTGCATATGACCTTGCAATATTTACCTTTATCTAAAAGGAAAAGAGGGAGGGAAGGTTTATTCAGTGAAGCTTGAGCATCTCCTGTAACCTTTATGGAATCTCTGCCAGCCACTTCATAACAGCCCATAGCACATTTGTTCTGTGTAGGACTCAGGTTATTGCAAAGCCATAGTGGTAAATCCTATGTGGCTGGATGTCATAAGAAATAGGAGAACTCTCTGTTTGCTCTTCATTGTTGTATTACAGCTTATGTGTCTGCTGCCTCCACTAGCTTATTCCTTGGGGAGTTTATTTTCCATCCTTAAAACAAGGCTGTCAGACTGATTTAAGGCTAGAAGTGACGCTTTCAAAAAACCATGGGTTTATTGAAACTTGGATCATTTGACAGGTGGTCATAAGGTTTTGTTTGAAGTCAAAGAAAGCCGAATCGTGTCTGGGTTTAGATAACTTATCCCTTGCCATGAGTTTTGGCAGCCTTGTGCTAATGCCTCCGATTAGGAAAGGAAGGCAGCATAACCATGCAAAGAAAACAGACCTGTAGGCGAAATGCAAAATGTTGGCAAATTACATTTATGGTGTAAAAGTGAATTAACAGGTAAGATCTTTCCTCTCTTAATAAATAATATGGTGATTTACAATACAGGCTATTAGAAGTAGCCTTATGAAAACTTAGTCCTAACCATCTTCCATTGTCACTCTGTAGAACATCAGTGACCTTTATGACTCTAACGACAATATGGGTTGTTTCCCAGAAGTGCCTTAAATTCACTCTGCTTACTTGTGACTTTCCTCTGTACCATGTTGCATAGAATACTGCACCATTTTATCATGACGCATAAGTTTGTGAAATGAGATGTTTCTACCAGTGCTTCACTAGCAGGTAAAGTCATCTGTCATCGGAGTGAAAAGCTGAGGGCAAGGATAGTTGTGTTAAGGAAAGTGGTCCCTACTCATGGGCCAGATCTCTGTGGGCTCCTAAATCACTTCTATACCTCTTGCACGTGCTATCCGATGTACCTGCTAATTTCAAAAGTAACATTCCCTGTGGCTTTGTTCTGTAGGAACAAGCACTGTGAGGCACTTAGGGCTTAGTGCAGAAAGAGACAGCCCTGAGGTCCAAATCCACTGTGTATCTGCAGTACAGCAACCACACAAATTTCATTTACGCCACCTCACCAAAACCTCTTGCTTCAGTACTGATAATAGTAATGGCTTTATGATGAGGACTCACTGAAACTGTCAGCTGGAATCACTCTGTCAGGCAGAGCCAGGTTCTAAACTCCTGAGTGTTGTCCTGGGCTGTGTAAAATCCACATTATGAGCCACAGTCCATTTCCAATTCTCCCTGCCATCCAGTCCTCATTCTGTTATCTCGAGCCTGAAAGTAGAGTAGGGAGATAGTCTTTCAATAAGACAGTAGTTTTGTCAGTCTACAGCCAACAGAAAACAAATAGAATGGAATTTCTCATTTATGCTATATCTTAGGGAAGTGAAAAGGGGATGGAATAATTGTAACCAAGATAGATACACAAGTCATAACCTTCTTAGCATAACTATGCCTGTTTCTAGAAAATTAGAATGTCAGTGCACTAAAGGTAATTTGTTCAGGATGCCAGCAGAATGATAAATCTGGCTATTTGATTTTTTTTTTTCCTCTCATTAGGTAGCTTCAGTAAGACTGAAAAATGAATGTAGTTGGTTAGAAGAGCCTTGTATCACTTTGCAGATACACCTCCACCCACCTCTCCCCCAACAATATTGTATATGACTTCCTCAGTTTGGTTTTGAGGCAGAAATGCTTGGTAGGGCTGTGATGACATTTCAGAGACATTTAAGTATTCTTTTCTGTTTGTTCCATGAAGAAGAAAACTCCTTATGATGTCTAATGGTTAGTGCTGTTTAATTGAATTTCATGTAAAACTTCCATTATAGCTAGGCTTTCTGCTGTCCAAATTTGTTATTTCTTAAGATAAACGTTTATCTCTTGAGAAGTAGAATTGATTTAAAAGGCACACTGAAGGTAGGGTTACAACATGTGAGATGATTGGCATGGCCAGTTCAGTGGGCAGATCCCCTGTGGTTTTTAGAGCAAAAGAGCTGTACAGTTTTTCATCTATAATGTTCATCAAGAGCTTGAACTTGTACGATTTGTACTCATGTGAAACCCACATTGAAGCCCCATGGATGTTTGTCTGCTAGAAGAGTGGAGGGCTTGGTTGTCTGCGCTGGAAAAAGGAATATTCTCATTAGTTCAGTCAGTTCATTGTATTCAGAGCTCAAAAGTGTGATCAGTGGTTTGCAGAATACGTAAAGAATGAATGGATTGGGAGAGCACAAATTTAGGGACTACTTGGAGAAGCTGGATGAATTCAGATCCCTAGGACTGGGTGCACTTAAAGGTGCTGCATCTGAAATTTATGAGAAATCATTTCAATTGAAGAAGATTCTTGGAAACAGAAAAGATTAGAAGTATGTTCATTTCTAAGAAGGGCAAGATGGAGGTCTTGGAGAACTATAGGCTGGTCTGCCTCATATCGTCCTTAAAAAAGCCAAGCAGCATGTCCTCTTGGACTCCATTCCAAAACAAGTAAAGGACGAGAAAACAGCATGGAAAAATGAAGGACAAATCATAATTCACCAGCCTGTCATCATTCTGTGTTGAACCACTGGCTGTGTGAGCAGAGGATAAACCATGGATGTACTTCACCTTTACTTTAGGCACCATCATCCCCACCATTCTCATGTGGGAGCTGAGGAGGTCTGTTTGGGTGAGTAGCCTGTTAGGCAGGCTGGCTGGACTTCTGGGCTCAGAGGCTAATAATACTTAGTGGCTTCATGCCCACTGGCAGCCAGCACTGAGCAGAGCTGACCCCAGGAGCCAGTATTGGAGCTGGTAGCGCTCAGTATCCTCATCCGTGACCTGGGTGAGGAGACACTAGTCAAATTTGCAGATAATCAACTGAGAGGAGAGGGTATTTGGCTGATGCAGTGAATGGCAGAGTTTTGCTCCAGAGGGACCTTGGTAAACTTGAGGATTGGGCTAACGGGAGCCTTGTTGAGCCACCAGAAGTAAGAATCCATGTCTTCCATGCCAGACTTGAAAAGTAGTGACCTGAGTAGTCCTGCTGAAGAAGCTTGCAGGTTATGGAGAACTCAATTCATCACAGAGTAAGCAGCCATCCAACCCCAAATAAAGAAGGCAGCAAGCATTGAGAGAAGGTATTATCCCAGCCTGCTCAGTGGTGGTGAGGCCACACCTGGGTTGCTGTGTTTGCTTTTGCCTGTCCTTCACTGGTCAAGCTGGGTGTGGAGAAAAGGGCAGGGCCCAGTGGGGATTGCCTGTGTGTTTAGGGGACCACAGCACATACCCCCTCAGAGAGGTGGGAGGAGCTGGGCTTGCTTAGGCTGGAAAGAGGTGTCTGAGAGGTGAGCTACTAGTGGCCTACAACTACCCAATGAAAAGATACAAAGGCAGAGCAAAATACTTCCCAGCCATAGCAGATGATACAAGAGATGGTGGCAACAGTTTGTTGTTTGGGAGATCCAGGCTGGACTTTAGGAAAGACTTTCCCAGGAGCAGAGTGCAGTGCAGGAACAGGTTAACCAGAGAGACTGTCAAATCTCCATGTCCAGAGGCTTTTGAGACTTGACTGGACAAAGCTGCAGCTGCCCTGTTGGAGCAGAATGTTTGACTGAGACCTGTGGAGGAGCATTCCAGTTCATGTGGCTCAGTGATCCTGTTTTAACAGTGACAGCAGTGGACAAGCTGTTTCCTTCCTTGTGCTGGAAGGCCCTCCAGAGGCCAGAACCAAGACAAGATGGCTGGAGTCAAGTCTTTTGAGATCCGATCCCACCAGGACACATAGCCTTCATCTGAACCATCCTCCTTCCTTCACCTGTGCCACTATCTCTAGAATAGAAAGGAGAATCTGTTTTTATTTCATGAATGTGGCGGGTTGGGTAGAGTTTTAAAGAGCTAACTGCAAGAAGCAGATCAAACCAGCACCTTCAAATGAATGTTGCCATCATAAATAATATTATTGGCACTCGACCCACTCAAACTACTAATTTTGCATGATAGCACTTCTGTTCAATCTTTTCCAGATTGAAGAATGGATTTTTAGAGGTTTAATCAGTTAATATTTGTGCAATATTTTAAATTTATAAAATGCTGCCTAAATGTGAAGTTTAACTGTGTTGTTGGAGAACGCTTTGTATAAGTGATTTGAAGGCAAAGGAAAAAGTCATTATGTGTAAGCTCCTGGACTCATGTTGTCTTTCATTGATTGCCATGTCATTTTTCAGCATGTCTGTCAACTTTAAGAGAGGCTCTAACCCATTGTCATACCTAGGGGAAAGGGTCGTTGTCCCTTCACTTGTCTGCTCTTTGACAAGAGGTATGTGAGTGAAGCTTGCTTTTCTCTTATACATGAAAGTCAAGTGGGGTTTTTTGAATCAGCAGGAGGAAAAACAGCAGCCAGTGCAGTTTTCACAGGAGACCAGAGTGGTCGTCAAAAGGTTTCTGCTATCTTCACTTCTTTCCATACTGTAATTGGTGTGCCAAGGCACTCTTCTCTCTTTCCATCCCTTCAATGATGACTTAGGAAAGCACAGAAAATATGAGGAAGCTCTGGAGCAAAAAGATGAGTGGAAGGAGGTCTGCCAGACAAACCTGGAGTGCAGAATTGATAGTGCAGAAATAACTGAGTTACTGAAAGGCAGATTTGGGATGGTGTGGAAACTAGAGTTGGAGGATGACTGAACCTTAGGATGGGAAGGTATTTGGTGACAGATGCCTTATGCTATCAGGCATTCAACAAGCTCTGGATAAGATCATTGACTTTACCGATACTTTTGGGGACAATTGGCCAACTAATTGTCTCCTAGTACTGTGTGCATGGATGTATAGCTATGTATGTAGAGGAGAGGCTGACAAGGACAGATTAAAATGTATGAGACATTAAAATACACCATCTCATCGAGATTTATCTTTATTTATGTTATCTGTGGACCATTTTCATGATTCTCTGGTCGTCTGAGTTATGACTCTTGTGCACTTAAAGATGACATAGTGACAGCCTCTGTGTGATGAGTTTAATCCTGGCACAGAATGAAAAAGGAGGAAGACTACACCAAACATTTAACTATGTGCCTGCTCTTGGGGCTTTTCTAATTTCTCAGGGGAACTCGCAGTACTTGCTACTTGTTTAATGTGGTCTCTGATGCTGCTTTAACTGTGAGTTACTGCAACACCCATTCTGTTCAGGCACATTTCTATTCAGGTACTTGTGCATCAGAGTATTGTCAAAATTCTTAATTTTTAAGCTTCTAGCCTCCTGAGTCTAATTGAATAAGCACGCTTGAGTGGCAACTAGAGGCACAGCATCAGGCTTCCTTTCACACCCTCCCTGTAACTACTGTGCCCACTGTGAAGTACTGAACAGAAGTTCTGCCTCTGTCTTCAGTGACAGCACCAGCTCCCTCTTAGCTTTCCCTTTAGGTCTGTCTCTGTCTTGCTCATGATGACGGAATATTCTCCCATCCTCTAGTCTCAGAACGAAGATCTCAAAAGTAACTTGCTATTTTCCTCTGTCAGCAGCAAAAGAGAAGATGCATATTGGTTAATCAGCTGTGCAAGGCTGAATTATTTAAACACTCTTTTGTCATTCTCTAGGAAAGGTTTTAATTTCAGCATTGAATTTCAAGTTTTTAATTAACTAACTACTTTTTTCAGTTCAGTGCTTTTCAGCTGGGAGCAAACGTTGCTGAGTCATTTAGGAATTGAGCTGTAACAGCATCTGGCTCTAACTCCCATTACGGAAGGCAATACCTGGAGCTTTTAATTGTTTTCTTCTTCCTTCTGACTTTTCCTTTTGAAAAACTGGATGTAAAATGCTTTGTGAGGGGGAAAAGATCTTTTATTGTTGTCTATCTAAAGTAGTGTGATGGGATTCAGCTTTCCCTACAGATATGCTAGAGACTATTGGAATTTAAACTGATAAATAGCAATCAGGTTTTATAATAGTGTTCATTTGGTCTTCAGATCACACATTTTACACCTGAGTTTAGGGAAGCAACAGCAGAAATCTGTAAAAGAGCTATGTGAAGGTCACTGCCAGGAGACTGCTCCCTCTGTGTGTAAGGCTTCAGGGCTGCCTCTAAGAGAATACATGAATTAATAAGGAAAATTTCTGGGACTGTAGTGTGACAGCTGGGAGGACTCCTGTCTTTCCTAACTCCAAGTTACATTTCTATAGCACTGCTGCAGTTCCCAAGGATCACAGAGAATATTGGTTGTTAGAGGGAGAAGGTTTTCTGTGAGTGAAGCCTTTGAATTTAGGATAAATCATATAGGGCAATTCAAACTTGCCTGATGCCTTAGTGAGAGGACAAAATTTGACTTTATTTTGCTTTGATAGATTATTGGCCTTCCTCTTTACATTTAGGAAATGAAAAATACTTGAATAGGATGTAATTTTAAAGACCTTTGACTTGCCAGTCTCTGTCCTGATACCAATCTTGGCCACATGCTGTTTGCAGTTGTTTAATGTCTGCCTTAACTTGTCCATTTGTGAAATGTATTACGTGCCCACAAGGGTTGGAGGAATTCATTAGCGTTCCTGAATTGCTCTTGCATCATCTAGAGAAACATGCTCACATACCAGCTAGGTATTAGAAATGAAGTCCTGGTTCTATTTAAGCTAATAGCAAGAACTCTGATCGACTTCAAAAGAGGCAAGATATCATCCAATTACCATAATTAGATTGTTAAGAATTGTTCAGCTCCAAATTTGGTAATAATTCAAAGGCTGTGTTACCTTCATGAATTTTAAGTTGGATGCAAGTATAGCATGTTGCAAATCTTATACTTATGCAGTCACAGTGCACTCAGCACTGGAGACCATTCACATTCTTAGTGTTCAGCACATTTCGGAGCCTTGATGGGGCAATTAGAAAAAACATAAATAAGCCTAGAAAAAGTATAACAGTATCTTTTCTTAATGTTGTCACTCAGGTAGTGCCCAGTTCTTCCATGGCTTTTACCAACTACTGAGCTTCTGCTATGGGAGTTTTTCTTGAATAGTTAAATTGGATATTAAGTGTAAAATGAAGAACCCAAAGACCAGTTCTGTGGGATGTTTTGTGATACCAGTGGAAACGTTCTTTCCAGTCAGCATCTCCAAAGACCATAAAACTTGAATTAATTTCGTTTTTTTCCTACTGCACAGTCCCCAACAGACGTTGACTGTTAATAGCTTTTACAGTTCTAATTTAATCTGGTAGAGTATTGAACTTGTACATGAAAGGTAATAAAATCCTTTTAGTAGGAAGATGGAGTTTATGTTCAGAATAACAATCTATCAGTTTTTCAAAGGGTTGTTAAATTGCTGGTTTATAACTATGATCAGATTAAGTCAGCCTGGCTGTGTTTTGAGCCTTGCTCTTCAAGAGAGTAAGTTAAAATAACAAAACTATGATTCTTAGTTATTAGGGAAGAATTCAGCTTGAATTGGCATGCAGACACTTTAATTTGTATCAGGTATCTGGGTGTCTGCTCTGTGTGTATTATTGGCTTGGGTGTGTCAATAAATATTTTAAAATCCTGTGAATTCTAATGCGTGCCACTTTTGTAACTGATTTTTAAGTCCCATTGCTCTGTTTGATGTCAGGTCTTTAGAATCTTATTTGATTGTGTCATCAGGTATACAACAACATCTTATGCTGGAAATCCTAGACCTCAGGTGCAAGTTGAAGAGTTTTCTCCATGTGTTTGTCCCAGAAGGGCTGGTTGCTATTTCCTGCAGTGAACACTTTCCTAGAGAAACTTATTTTCCATTGTAACTTCTCAGGCTTTTTGGACTGCAGCCATCTTTCCTAGACTGCTGCCTCAGAGAGCTCAAAGGATGCAATAAGGATGCACAGATCTCACTGAGCATCATGAGGTTATTCAGCAGAAGAACCTGACTTGGCTCTATACTGTGTTGAGACTAGAAAGGATTTAGGGTATGAGCAGTTATCAAAGTGCATTCAAAGCTATTGGGTAGCTGTCAGATGACCAGCTTTTAAAGGGGATAGCAATAGGATGCTAAGTTTGCCCAGTTCCTAGAGCCAAGAGATGGCTCTGTCTTTTGAACATCTCAGGGTTGCCTCAGCATTCACTGGTGTGAGTTTCAGATGGTTTGTGCATCCATATCAGACAATGATGTTGGACCAGAAGTTGTTGGAATGGGCTTCATTGCAGGTGTGGTTTTGAGTTGTAGCCTTACCAGTCTATACCGCTTCATTTGAAAACTCTTTTTGGACTGATGCTTTATTAACAATATATCTGTACAAGCATAGTACATTAGCATCAGTTTTCTTGTTTATAAATATCTCTGTTACCTCATTAGTCCTGATCAGCACACCTTGAAGCTGTCTTCATCATCCCAAAAACATCTTCCTACTAAGCTGATAAGCCATCCTTCCCTTTTCGCAACATGAATGTTAAAACATTATAAACAAGCTTCCAAAGGATCAACAGCAATTTTTCATGCAGGATATATTAATTTGTCTTGTAATATTCATTTTATGTCAACGGCAGTAATTCCCTGTGCTTAAGCATAAGTATCTTTTCATGTGTGTTTGTCTGAAGTGACAGCAAGTCCCACAGATGTTATCAGACACAACACATGAGAATGAGCAAAACCATTGCGTTATGACTGCAGGTATTAAAAAAGTAGAGAAAAATATGATTAGAAGCTGAGTTCCATTGGTAGATTTCTCCCACAGTTTGTGAGCGTTTAGAGGGAATGTGGAGAATAAAGTATTAGCATTTAGGCTAGCAGTTTCTGAAACATCATAGAACAATATCAGTAGGGTTTCTGTCATATAATGCAAACACAAGTGTATTTGGTGCAAAATACTGAGTGCTGTTCCTTCTGCAGCCATAAGGTTCTGCGTGGTGATGATGGATGAACTCAGGATCCAGGAAGTGTGAAGTGCTGGGTCTGTGACTGAATGTCTGGTTACGATGTGATTGTTATAACTGTGTCTCTTTAATCTCAGCATTGGGCTGTGCAGCCGAGTCCAATTTAAAACCCATAGCAGAAGACTCCTGACATGGCTCATTGGTGAACATCTTTCTGAAAAGTGAATAGACCCTTCGGAGTCCTGGGCAGTAGAACATAACACTGGCAGCGTGTACCGTGAAGGGGCCTTTCATCTTCGCTTATATCCCTTGATATCTAAATAGCAGCAGAAGTTTGTTTGAAGCTGCAGTGCTTTTTCTAGCTATTCACCCGAGAAGATCCCAAGAGCCTTATTAGAGCTGCAAGCTAATAGGAGAAAATAAGTGCAAGGAAATTAAAGCTGGAACCTTAGAATCTCACAAGTCTACAGAAAGATCTCAGATAGTGTGCGCCACGTGGATACCCTCCCACAGGAGGGAAATACAAGTGAACACTTAGCTTCTAATTTTGCCCAGAAAGTCCATTGTTCTGAAACAGAATATTGTCCTGTCCCTCCACATGGATGGGGAATCGATCTCTGTGTGATCTTTTAATTCTTTCTAAGTAGTGTCCTCTAATCTGATCCTGGGAATGGTGCTTGTATTGATCCCATGGGAGGATGTCACATGAGCAGTGACTGAGAGCTTGTGCCTTTGAAGGAAGGGAGTCTAAGGATTTGTGTTCAAAATGTATCATCTCTCACTTCAGACACGTTAATCATTCCTTTGCAGTGTTTGACGCCATCATTTCAGTAGCGTAAGTCCTGTCAACTTCAGTGAAAGAGGATCTGGGCCTCTGTCAGCGAGTCGTCGTCTTTGTGTGTGTGTATGCAGCTGGCTGACAGATGTGTTGTGCTTTGGAGACACCAAATTCATGACACTGGGTTTGTCTGAGTTGGTGTTTTGAGTCTGTTGCTTATGTGGAAAAGAGGATGTACGATGTTAATGTACACTGAAAGTGCCAGCCCCGGTTACTATAGGAACTCACCAGTCTGCTCTGTAATAAACAGATCAGCTCGTAGTGCGTGAACAGGAATCTTTGAATTCTTCTGTGTAACAAAGCCTCTGCATTTTCTGTGTGGTTTCATAACAAGTACCCCTCATTTTAACTTTGGAAGTAGTTCTTCCCTTAGCACATATGGACTAGATGAGCAATAAGAGCAAAAAGAGAGCAGCACAGCAGACAGGCAAGTCACCTACGAGGTGGTTGAGCTTTCAAAAGCAAGAACAAAGTTATGTTTATTCTTTCCTTTAAAAATAAATTTAAAATCATAATTAAATGTCTTTTAAAAAGATAATCTGTCATAGCCCTAGTATTTGCCCAGGTAGGTGATCTCTCCAGAAGTATGCACTAGGAAGGCCTTTCTGACAGGACAGTGTACCAATGGTGAGGACAACACAGTGTAAGAGCTGTGTCCTTTGGAGTGATTTTTTTAGGCACCACTTCCCAGCAGTATTGTGTAGGGATGTTCCTCCTGTCCTCCTCCAGCGTGCTGGGGTAGTCCCCACCACAGCAAAATTGTGTTCCCTTTAGCAATGAAATTGAGTAGGTAGAACTGGTGATGTGGTGAGTAGTAAGCCACAATAGCAAAGTGTGAGCCTTGTAAATAGAGAGTAGGAATATGAAAGCCAAAATGAAGGAGGTGAGTGACTACCCCACAAATTCACTGTAGCATCTAGCCTTGTTTACTACCAGGCTTCACTGATGTTTGAAACCTGGCCCCAAGTCAGGACATCAGAGGGACTCTGCTTGCGAGCTCTCTTTATTTAGAACCACTGCAAGAAAAGAAGGAACAAGAGCTGCCTTTGTTTTTTTGTTATTTTTAAAATCGGTCTCCCCATTGCAAGGCAGTAAGATGAGCAAATGGCTCTTGCACCTGGCAAGTTACCATCAGCAATTATTGCAACGCTTAGTGTCTTTCTGCCACCAGCAGAAGTCTCTTTGCGCCCTTTCACATCACAGATTTCAGTGTTCTTATGGGGATGGTACAATTAAAGCCACAAGATTTAGTGCTCTAATTCTCTTTTGTTTGTAACAAAAGGGAGAGACAGGGAAAAATGTGGCTGGGTTTTGGTTTTTGTTTTACTAACCAGGAAAACTGCTGTGTGCATGTAGCTGTGGCAACAATAGACTTTGCTTAAACTCTTTTGCTTAGATTAAAGGCTATTATTTCATATAAAGGAATTTTGTTATGAAAAATTTGGTACAAGTACATTTCACTATTTTTTTTATAAACCTTGACATCCGAGCAGGCTGTACCTTATATATTTCTATGTGTTTCTTCTAATACAAATGTTTTCTAGTTTTAGATATGCCATTAACATACTGCAGATGTCAAGAACACTGTTTTTGACAAGTATGTCAAAAATGCTGCTTATGTTAAAAGTGTATATGGGAGTGAAATGTGGTAGTCGACAGGAATCCAGGTTTCATTTTTAGCCCTTCCATTGTTATCCGATGTGTGGCCTGAGATGAATTGCCAAATCAGACGTTTTCAAAGGGGACATCTGTGAGCACCAGTGCAATTCCCCTGTTCTGAACTGGCATCTGACAGTGAGATACTGAAACCTCAGCTCTTGACCCTCAGTTCGGTGGAGATAAATGGGAACCAGCAAAGGACAATTCACCAAATCCATTTTAGGATGAGGTGAACTACCATAAGAGCTCAGAGTGGCTGGTTTTGCACCTTATGGTCAACAGTTAGACACTGAGGTGAAAGTGAGCAGGATCCATTTGTGGTCCTTCTGCAGGTTTTCTTAGACACCCTGTGTCTCGGCTGAACCATGCCCAGTGATATGGAAGATCATTATTCTGAAGACTCAGTCTTGGTAGTTTCAAAACCAGGCTGCTACTCCTGCTAAACTTCATGCACATTTAGAGAGGTTTAAATTACAACCCTGTTGAGTCTTAGTTTCTCTCTCTCTGAAACTAAACTGTTTGTCAGATCATGTTTTAAGCATTAACAGACAGACTTTATTAATGGACATTCCAGGAAATAATAAATGAAATCTCGTTATCTTGATTATCTGACCAGTCTTGCTAGAATCTGTGGAATATCCCCATTTTTCCTGCTTCAAGGGTTGGTCCTTCTCATTTACCTAACTGCACCTTTCATTTACCAACTGCACACCCCAGTGTGCTTGCTCTGTGGACAAATTGGTACATTGGTCAGCTGCCAAAAGGGAGTAATTTGACTCACCTGAAATGAGGAACAGTGTGATGAAAATACATTACCTCTGTCTCACTGGATAAGCCTCTGATTGTATTGAAATAGAATTAGGCCAAGGGAGTCAATGTACTGGATAATAATGAAAAGTTTAATGTGGATTAGCTGCATATAATATTAATACATTAGAATGAATTTCTGAAGAAATAAAATTATTTCAGGCCTTTATCCTGATTCTAATGACTTGAAATTGCTGCACAATTCTGTTTATAGAAGAGGAAATGTAAAGCTGTTGATTTTGTGTTCTTTATTTGGGTGAGGAAAAATAGATATGAAGTATTATTAAATACATATGTATATCAGAGTTGTCAAATCAGGATCCCACTGAACTAAGGCAATAATGTTTGGGTCTGTACCACACCTGAGAGGTTACAGAGATGGGGATGAAGTCCTGGAAGAATAGGTACAATGAGAACAAGAATCTAAAACTAAAACTCCTTAATCACCTGCCTGGGCTTAACTTTGGAAGTCTCTTGGTTGATTGAGTTTTACTGTTACTGTTTGTTATTTTTTCCCTGCCCTTATTATTTGTGGCTATTTCCACTTTATGCCTTTTCTTCTGAGATTTAAATCTAAATGTAATCTTTGATTTGGGCCATCCAAAGGTGAGTTGGATTGTTGCCTGCCCAAGAAGATCTTAATGGGTTTAATACAAAAAATAGGCAGACTTTGCAAACCAGTTGGCAAAGATAATCTGTGTCTGGGAAGTATGGAACAGCTGTGGAGTGAGCTGCAGTATAAAAATTACAAGTCTTCATCTGCACTTTGTGAGGCTTTTGGAGATTTTTTGATTCTTAAAACTTTCTTGTTGCTTCATCTGGTTTAGGTTCATTTCTGTTTCTCAACACATCAGAGAGGCCAAGCCCTGTCATCCTGAGCCCTTGGCTGAGAAGCAGCAGTGACCAATGTGTAGTTCAAGTGGCTGTTTATAAGTTTTACCAGCAAAGTGGAGAATATATTGCTCGTGTCCTTCCCATTGATGAAAGCAGCAGTGAAATCTTATCAGCGGAGCGTCCAGAGGAGCATGGGTAAGTCTCATCCTCTCATTTGACTCACAGCTTGAGTTGAGAAGAATCACACAGTTGTGTAGCAATAGAGCCATAAAATGCATGCTGCGCATCTATGGAGAGGAGCAGGACACCACAACGAGGAGAGGGTTGTCTTGCAAGGGTCTGAATTATTGTAGAAGCTGGAGATTGGTGTTTGTTTTATTATACAAAGCATCAGCAAACTACTGGATCCATGTAACAGTGAGCTTCTAAGTTGACATCGTTTTTATTCCCGGTGCTTGCAAGTACAGACATAATGTGGATACTCATACGAAGTTTAAAGTTTCTCTGTCAAACTCACTTTGATTTTTTTACTACTTCTTTACCCAAGTATATTATTTGGGTTAGAATATCTACTAAGTCTTTGCAGTTTTGTGTGTCTGTGTACATTTTACATTTTGTCTTGGTTTGGGTTTTTTTTTTTAAATGCTATCTCTTGTCAGTAAAGCAGTTCAGAGCTACTGCCAGAGGAGAAAAGCTTTTGATCTTTCAAGAATGCAGCTGTTTGAAATTTTTGTTATCCTATTTATGCAATTAATATTAATTGTTGATGATGTCTTAATTTGTTAGACTTCCTGTACATTCTTTTAAATTTTGGTTAGCAGCAAAACAACAGGAGCTGAACACAGTGAATATTTCTGAATGTTGTAGTAGTGGAGTAACTTAGAGTTGAAATTAGATATGTGAGGCTAATGTTCTACCTGTTCTCTATACTGATTTTACTTATTTACTGCTTCTGCTGTGAAATGTATGTGAAGAAGCATAATTTTTACTAAGCACCTCAAATGTTCTTTGTTTTGATGTGATAGATTAGAGAGCTCCTAATAGCAACTCCTGCTGGCTCACGCTTGTAAGAAGATAGGATTATCTGATTACTGTCTACAGCAAATTCTGTATTTTCCAGTAGCAAAAGGAGGATATGCAATAAAAAAACCTTACAGGAGATAACCTAACTCATAGAAACAGTTTGAATAGTTGTAATTCTCGTATAACACATGGCCTATAAAAGTGAGGAGGAGAGCTTGCGTGTGGATCTAGATCATACTTAGTTCCAGCAACATCATCCAAATTGTAAATTACTGTTGATGTCTGGGGAAAGGTAATTAGAGGAGCTGCAGCAGCTGTCTTCTTCCTTAGCTCTTTGCAAATGCTGTGCTCTATGTCACAGCTAATAAACATGCTTTGTGCAAAGTGACTCCTGCATTGGCAATGCCACGGTTCCTTGGCGCTTGCAGGGGCCACTGCTGTGTGTAAAATGCTTTGCTGTGCTGCACAGAGGAGCTCTGGCTTGGATCCGTGGGCAGGCAGAGCTCCCCAGGAGCACAGGCAATGCCAAATGTGAGGAGCCTTGAAGGGAAAGATCACTTTAACCATGATAACAAATGCTTACCTTTGCCATCTGCTGGAGACAATATGGACTACTCAGCTGTGTGTTGCAGATGGCAGATGAAGATTGTCACCACAGTAAAGAGGGCCTGTGCTTTTAAAGGAGGTGGGTTTGGCTCTAGCTTGGCTGTCCCATACGCTTGCAAGAAGCATAGCTTGCTCCTCAGCAGCATTTCTGTGGCATGTAGGGTTGTAATGATGTACCTGTGGCTTTCACAGTTCGTATGGCTGACTCCTTGATACTTGTGCTATAAAACTTTGCAGTTGGAGCAACTGGCTGGTTCATGTTTCCCCCTTTGTTCTTGTCTCCTCACTATGAGAGGTAATAGCTCTTCCCCCAGCTCAGCAATGTAGAAAGGCTCTGATATTGTGCCCATAAATGTCACGTAGAGATAGTTAAGTATCTACCCACAGACTGCAGCCACAGGTGAGAGGGTAGCAGTTTGTTATCATTTGCCCTGGACCTCCACTCTAGGATTTATGAGTGCTGCTTTGCCCTTTGTTTGGAGAGATAATATTTTATTATCCCAGCTCTGGTAACAAAACATGCAAATCTCACTTTTGTAAAAATCTTTTCTTCAAGAATAGCTGATCGGAAGTCAAGAATAATTTGATAAAGTTCTTAAATGAGCTAGCAATCTGTTCTGTTTAATATTTTATTTTGTCTTGGAGATTGCAAAGAATTGTATTGTTATTGTACAGAATTCTTTGACCATGCTATAGCCAAATGATTTCTAAAATTTTGTAAGAGTTTTAGCTCTGGATGCAAGGTAATTGAATTTCTCCATGGTGAGCCTGTGCTAGAAATAAAACCACTTTATAAAGTTTCACAGGTGACACTTCTTTGATTCTCTGCGCTTTACATATAGTTTTGCAAGCAAGAAGTGTAAAGCATGTGTAGTTCCCAGTGGGTTGTTTGTGCAGTTGTTGAGTCCGTGCCATTGCTTACGGTCAAGCTCATAGTGGGAAGAGTATGTTTTATTAAAATAAATGCACCTGAAGTGTGGTAAAGCAATAAATTAATTCCAGGGTGGATTTTCTCATATCTTGAACTATGCACAATGTCAGTATCTTTTTACCCTTCTTTTTTTTTTTTTTTTTTTAAGAAAAAAAACAACCCACGTAACTTGAATTAAATACATTAATGTCTTACAAGGTCTTCACAGCTCACCTACATTTACAAGAGAGAAAAGTAAATACTGCCAGGTATTACTATTTCATTCAAGATGAAACCAGGCAAGCAAAGGTTTTGGTTGACAGCACTTGGAGCTGATTTTTAGTATGTATGTAGAGCTATGAAATTTTATTAGTCAGGTAGAGACAGCAGAGCACACAATATTTATTTGTTTCCAGGGTTCAATGCGTTGTCTTTTGTGTGCAAAATACCAGGTGTGATTTCGATGGATACTCAGCACACATAAAGACTTAAAGGCAGAACTGAAGATATTCTGTTTGCTTCTCTGATCTCTTTCTCTCTAGGATAAAATAGTCCAACCCTGTGGACTAGAGTTGCACCAATTCCATAACAGGGCAAATTTATTACAGAATTTGTTGTGGAAGATGCGTATTTGTTTCATTTTCTTACTTGACATGTTTGACTGATCCGTTGTGCATAGGGAGAAAACTAGCTCATTTGAGATGCATTACGTAGCAGTAGGATAGGGCAAATGGAAAGGGCACCAGGAAGAATATGCCAGAATTGATAACTGTGAATGTTCCTGAGTGATGAAACGCCATGGACTGGCAGAGGGATGCTTGCTTTGAACTATACAGAAGCTGTGCCAAATACAATAACTTTTCTACATAATATTTGCAACAATGCTTACCACTAGGAAGACAATTCTGTCCTTTTTAGTCAGTTCAACAGAATTGTGTACCTTTTTATGTTGTTGTTTCTTTTGGTTTTCCTGTGTGACCTGATCTAGGTGATCCTGCTCTGGTGGGGGGATTGGACTAGATGATCTTTCGAGGTCCCTTCAAATCCCTAACATTCTGTGATTCTGGGTTTCTGGGGTTTGGGGGGGGGGTGTTGGTTTTTTTTAAAGAACAGAAAGATGTTACTCTGTATTTAATCTATGGGTTTTGGAACGCATTTGATTAAACCTTTTCTAATTTGGTTCCTAAGTAATCAGTAAGACTCCCCTATGGGAAAAAACACATGACTGTATTCTGTTAGAATTAGATTTGTTGCATGGTAGAGTTCCTAGGTGATGTGACTTTGTGGATGTGTGTTTTACAAGCCCCTGCAAATGATACGGGGAGAGAATCAGCACAGTGCTATTGATCCTTTGTAATGGCAGAAGAGTTGTTACGATTCCTGCCATGGACCACAGCACTTTCTGATTTATCCCAAATGCCACTAGATGTGGGTACTGTCTTTTGCTGGTTTTCTGCTCCCACAGGGCTGTAGACAATCGTTTCTTGCTGCTATTTAATGGACTTCCTTTTTTCTGTTAACTGAAGGTGAGGAGGCAGCAAATATGTTTACGTAGCATATTGGTTATTTAGCAAAGCAAAGTTACTACCACAATTTGAATATTGACTTCTGGGTGCTTGTCAGACTGTCACTGTGGTCACTGATTTCATTTCACCTCTTATTTGTTTTCCCATCTGTTAAATTTATAATTATAAAGCTGGTAAGATTGTAAATGTGCTTAGTAGAGTGGAGAAAACACACAGGAAAACTTGTCAACAAGGTCAGAGTTTGTAACACAGGATTTATTTTTATTTCTTTTGATCTGTGTATTTCTGAGAAGTTAGAGTTGAGCAAGGAGAAAAATAGCATTGTTCATTTTAATTACCATTCTTATTTTACATCTCTACCTGCACTGGTAATAGTAAGTTATACACTATATATCAAACCAAACTTTTTAGTAAGCCCATAGCAAATGACAGCATAGCTTCAACTTGGTCTTTCATTGCAGATCTCCCTCATCACTAATTCCATAATCATGTTCTTGCCACAGAAATAATGTAACAAGTGGATCTTAGTGCTGTTCACATGACTGAAGGTAATTGAGGCCTCCCTGAAGAGGGTATGCAAGGAAGATCCTCAGTGTAGCTACTTCAGCAGGAATACCAGGGTGACAGCCTTGTTCAGATGCAGATTCAAAAGATAAGATTTGAACTATTGGATTCTGTTCACTCGTGACACCTGTCCCACATTTCCTGCATGAGCTGGGCACACCATCTGTTCTGTGTTGCTGCTTTTTCATTATAAAAAGAACAGGGTAACTTCTCTTACATATTTTTCTGTGTCTTTTCAAATTGTAATTGCTTTTCGTTAGCAGGACTTTGTCTCGTCCTACAAATCCTTGCAACACTTTAGAGGCAAAGGGAGGTTGAGGCACTGAGAGATCAACATGATCTGTTCTGTCATCCCTCGCTTAGGGGATGTGGATTGTAGACTTCCTGCATAGAGTTGCTGGTACTGAACTATACATCTTTTGACTTGGCATACCCATACAAACCACAAAAAATGACTTTGCAAGCCATATGTGATTTTTGAGCTGTGAGTAGGACCTCTAGACGAGTGTAGAGCCTTAACCAAACTTGAAATTTGCCTGAAGACTTTTGTGTAAATATGTGAATTAAAAGGTGTCTCTTAAGTAAAACCTGAGATCTGAACATGCATGCATGGGCAAGGAAGCCACAAAATACTACTACTCCATATAGCCAGTACTTTAGTAGGTAGATGTATATTTCTGCACAGAGCACTTCCAACAGAGAAAGAGCACCTGTTTTTCAAGGTTAC
>VYZX01011756.1:0-21032 GCA_013401335.1 Brachypteracias leptosomus
CTCCTCTCCTCTCCTCTCCTCCCACCTCACCAACTATTTAATTAGGATTTATTCAGCCCCAGGGTGGTCCCAGCATCCCAGCCCGAGGCTCCTGGGGATGATTTTGTCTGTCTGGAGAAGAGAAGGCTCTGAGGGGACCTTATGGTGACCTTCCGGGATCTGAAGGGGGCTACAAGAAAGCTGGGGAGGGACTTTATAGGATGTGGGGTAGTGGTAGGACTGGGGGGAATGGGTCAAAACTAGAGGTGGGGAGATTGAGAGGAGAGGTTAGGAAGAAGTTCTTGCTCAGGAGGGTGGGGAGACACTGGCCCAGGTTGCCCAGAGAGGTGCTGGAAGCCCCATCCCTGCACATTTGGAAGGCCAGGCTGGCTGGGGCTGTGAGCAACTGCTCTAGAGGGAGGTGTCCCTGCCATGGCAGGGGGGTTGGAACGAGATGACCTTGAAGGTCCCTTCCAACCCTGACAATTCTATGATTCAATTCTATGAATCCTACTCAAAATAGGATCTCCAGGTGGTCACTCCTGCCCTGCTGATGTCAGGCGTGCTGGGGCTCTGAGCAGCCTGCCCTAGGTCGAGATGTCCCTACTTGTGTAGGGAGGTTGGACAAGATGACCTCTAGAGGTCCCTTCCAGCCTCAAACATTCTATGATTCTCTGATTCTCATGCTTTTTGGTATCACTTGTCTTTGTCCATCCTCCCCCACAACCTGAACTAAACTGAATAAAGCCATAACAGCTAAAAGGCTCCTTCCCAGGGGTTTTCTCCCCAGAAAAGGATAGAAACAACTCTTCTGCAACTTCTTTCTGTAGCAGATCCAGAGAAATGTTATATCCCTGTGACTGAAAAGCATCTTAAATCACAAAAGTAAAACTTCATGGGCACCTTCCAGAGAAGAAACAATGAGCAGGTCAGACAGATTTAATAGTTCAACCCAGTGATAGTTGAGTTGTGGATGATCTCCAAGGGCCAGCAATATTACAGCTGCTTGGCTTGGTCTTTTTATTTGTCTTTTTTATTGTCTGCTGTGGAAATACAACCACCAAACGTTTGATGGTGCCCCGTGCCTCAGGAAGCACAGAGCAAGGACAGGACTTCAGGATGGCACACACATGGTTAAGGCTGATATCCAGAGGCAGATCTGACCAAAGACTTCAATTAATCGTTTTGAATAATAGTAGCATATTAGAAATGAGAGGTACCATTTAGAAGGAAATATATAATCAGCAGAGATCAAGAGAGAAACAGACTCTATCAAGTGCTGGTTCAAAAGATGACTCATAAAATTAAAATCCCAAGTTCACCCAGTGACCTGCCTCTTCCCAGCTCAATGGAGAGAGTCACATGTCATCTTTGATATCTCCCTATGTAAAATATCCCTTTTCTGGGCAGGTCACAAAGCTCAGTCCTGCCGGTGGATGATGGTTGGGACCTATTTGACAGCATCATGAATTCACCATTTAGAAACTCTTTTGCTGTAGAATAAATGAGGCTAGAGAGGAAAGTTCTTTAGTATCACAAACTTGAGCGGTGGAGCAAAAGTCAGTCAGTGACCACTTGTTTAGTTGCTGGCTGGGTGTGCTAGGACATACCTTAGTTGTACAACCATCCCAACAGGTACATAAGGGTTTGTAATGATAGGACCAGGAGTGATGGTTTTAAGTTGGGAAAGGAGAGATTTAGATTGGATATTAGAAAAAAGTTCCTTAACATGAAGGTGGTTGATCAGTGGAATGGGCTGCCCAGAGAGGGGGTGGAGGCCCCATCCCTGGAGTCCTTCAAGCTCAGGCTTGCTGGGGCTCTGAGCAGTCTGATCTAGGTAGAGATGTCCTTGCTGGCGTAGGGAGGTTGGACCAGGTGACCTCTAGAGGTCCCTTCCAGCCTCAAGCGTTCTATGATTCTATATTACAGAGTGGACTATTGTCCATCTTTGGCTGTCACCAAAGGGTTCATCTGAGCTCTGACACTGCTCCAGGTTACAACTCCACAGGTGAGCACACCTCAGAGTTGACACCCACAGCTGCTCGACTGAACACCTTTATGGGCTCCACCAGTTGTTGACCACAGGTCCTGTAATGGTGATGGAGGTGTCTACCTCATGTAGTCACTGAAGTGCTGGGGTCTGGGCTGTGGACCCCAAGTTGGAGTTGACCTATGGATGGGTCACAACGCAACATGTGTGTCTTGTTCCCCAGGTGGTTTCAGGCCCCACAGACAGAATTTGGTCCACCTGTGTGAGGCTCCACCTTCCCCCAGGGGATCATGGTTGGGGTGGTGGGTGAGGCTGGAGCTATATTAACCAGGAACCCACCAGTTTGGGAGAAGCAACAAGAAGCTGATCAGTTTGAAGAGAGCTCCTGTTGGGGCCAGTTGGAGGAGCTTCTTGTTGGGGGCACTTGCTGAGCTCTCTCTCTGGTGTGTTCCCCTTGGCTGATTTGAGATGGAGAAGAGCAAAGAGATGAAGAATAAAAGCTGAAGGTAAGATGAGGGGATGGTGCTGAGGTTGGTGGTGGCCTGAGGAAGAAGAGAGCTGGCAGCACAGGTCACCTAGTTGAACCCTATCTTGGCTCCATAATTTGCTGGTAAAAGGTGTTGTCTATGGTCAACGTGATGAGATGGGCACTTCCCATCTCTCTGAGCAGGTGGCAGTGGCATTCCATGGGTGGCAGGTTTCTTCAGCAATGGCCATTGGCTTTAAGAAAGTGCCAAGAGGTGGGTGGTGCAATGAGCAGAGCTGGTGAAGACCAAGTGGTGCCAGTTTATGCCTTAATCTCCTGTGTTAGCATCGTGTGTGTGTTCATGTAAGTGCAGGGGAGAGAGAAGATTAAAATGTGTCCTTCCAATTAAGACATTATTTCCACCTCATTTAGATTTTCCTGTTCTTAATGCACTTCAGCGTTTCGGTTCATTTTATCCAAGTGTTTTAAAAAATCTCTCCTCTTCTATTTCCCCCGGTGAGGCTGATTAAGATAGAACAGGAATGATCTGCATGTTTCCAAACTTTGCTGCCTGCCTGGAATTAAATTACAACTGCAAGTAGGAGAGGAGAGAGAGGAGCAGGGAGCTCACAGCCAGACAAAGAGATGTTGCTTGTGGTGTGTGGGTGCACTAACTTCAGTGGACAGACCACATCTGGCCTTCAGGAGGTGACCAAAGCCCAAACTACCTGGGAGTGGGGCTGGCAGACTCTGTTGTGTCCTCAGCTTAAATGCTGTAGCTCTGCTGGGCTATGGTCACTGCAGCTTGTTATGGAGATGCTCTCAGTGGTGTAGAAATCAACCCCTTGTCTGTGCTGGCAATACCAGTGAAGACCATAACCCAGCCCTGTGGTAGGAACAAGATCTGCTCTCCAGTTGGCTTTCCAAAAAAAGCACAGGGCAGAAACAAGGGGCGATGAGTTGTGTCCAAGCTCAAGACAAACTTAAGGCTGAGTGGGTAGAAGAGACTTGCAGAGCAGAGGGAACTGTGTTGCTGGTGGAGAGGGCAGGTTCCTCCTCCAAACACGATGGTGGCTTCTGCAGAGATGATGTGCCATTCATGTCTGAGATGTAAAACAGGAGAGGACCATCCAGCCTCCAGGACCTGCCAGCTCTGCCAGTGATGTCCTGTGCTCAGGGATGGAGAATGAAGCTGCTCACTCATGGCACTGCTGGATGGCAGCTCCCAGCCTGGATTGGCACCAGCAGCATGGAGGAGAACATCAGTTTAGATGAAAACCAGCACTGCTTGTGAATAGACTCCACAAAGCATTACAGCCTGAAGATCATCAAGCAGAGCTCTTGGCTAGCTACTAAAATCACTGTGGCTTTTCTACTTGAAAATCCAAAGCCACAGGAGCTGCTGTCTTAAATATTACTGTTGGAACTGGGAATTCCAATGGGGAATTGCAGCAGTGTGGTGCATCAACACTGCTCAACGTTGTGATGGCCAAAAATATCTAGTTTTCCCATCATGTGGACAGAAAAGTTGACCCAGTGTTCATCAGCACCTCCTGTTGTGCAGATGTGCTGCACGCAACGAGTGAGAACATTGTGTTAGCAAAGCCTGTTTAATTTAAATGGCTGTTTTCATACCCCTGACTGGTACTTATTTACTTTGTGGAGGCTGGGGTCACAATGAAAAATGACCCAACCCCACCACAGAGGCTGCCCCACACGTAAGACGATTAAGATAAAGTCCCACATAAGTGGCCCTAATAAAAGGAATTTATCACCAGACATGGAGGGGAAGGTATCTTTATTCAGGAGGTGAATAGCACGAAGGGTTGTCACTGCAGATTTCCAGTTTGGGAAATGATCATTCATTCTCCAAATTACTGACTGCACACAAATGACTAAATGGAGCGTTATCACTCCCTCTCAGCACGGGAATGTCTCTGTGGCACGTCTGGTTACAAATGGCTCGCCCCGTGATTATCACCAATAAATCACAGGTAAGCAGAGCACATGCCACAGAGAGGCTTCGCTGGGAGGTTTCTGGAGCTGGCATGAAAGGAAAGACAAAAGCAGCCTCCGGCGTGGAGCTCTGGTCTTCCAGGTGGGTAATAACTCACCTCGTCATCTTGTTTGTGCACAAGGACAGCCACGGCCTCGTGTGGTCACGGGGAGAATTCAGAGACGTTCAGGATGCATTCCCTTACCTCTCCATAAATCCATGCAAGGTAGAGATACCTGGGTGTCTTATTTTTATTTCCTTCTGAATGCTGCCAAGAGGAAGGTAGACACAGTAGGTACCAAATGGCAGCCCAGGATGACAAATGAGGAGAATTTAAGTGATGCACCTGCAGCAAGTTTGCTGATGTCCCCGTAACTCAAATGTATGAGACAAGCCAGGACGTTCCAGGGGGTCAGACACACCTGCATTGAGCCTTTGGGCTCTTCCTCCTTCCAAGATGTCTCAGCAATCCTTGTCTGAATTTAGAACGTGTCTGTTGGTTTCTTCTGAAGACAACATGAGGCTTTTTGTTGTGGGAAGGCATCATTGTATCCACAGACCTGTTGGTATAGGAGGAAGAGGTGATGCTCTGCAAGATGGAAGAGTTTTGTCTTCTTGCATCCTTATATCCAAATATGCTTCAGGTGAGCTATAGGGAAGCATCACAACTTGGAGAAGAGCTGGTTGTTTTCCTCAGAAAGGATCTTATATACTGCAAAGACCAATTTGCATTTACTTAAAACCGTGCACTTTTTACTGGCAAAATAATGAGATCTTTCCGTGCATCCTGAAATAAATTTAGAGCACCCAAAGGCAGTGGGTGGAACTTCAGGCTCGTCCCAGGAAAAGTAGGATACATGGTCATTATATTGGTGCTCCTTGCTCCCACCCTAGTGCAAAACTCTTCATCATTACCTGGTGGTGGAAAAAAACCCCAAGTCCTTAGAGGATATGCTCACCTCCTGTGTCAGGGAAGATTCTTGAGCTTGGAAGACTTGACTCAACCACAGACCTTGAAGTTGACCTATGTGAGAGCTCATCCTTCCTCCATTCTTCAGTCCCTCATCTGTACAGTTGTCTCCTACAGCTTCTGTGAGAACAATCCAGAAAGGTGGACAGAAGCTTTCCCAGGAAGGGAGTAAGAGCAAGAAGGAACATCCAAGGAGCCCAGGCAGTCCCAGAACAGCTGGCGATGCCGTGCATCTGTTTCTGGAGGCAGATGTTGAGGCCAGTGATGATGTTTGCTGTCTGATGGAGCAAAACCTGTTTGAACAGTGAAATCTCTGAAGAATTCCCCCAGTGGCTTGATGCTGCTTTTTTCTCCTCCCCTTCATCATCTGCCTTTTACGTCCTCTCCTTTCTTTGATTCCTAAGGAAAAGAAGAGGCTCTTTTAAAAGCCTCTGGGTGCATGGGCCAGGGGCAGGAGCAGGCATGGTGTGAAAGGGACAGAGCCCAGAGATTAAGATCTCTATCAGAGCTTGTGGCTCCGGCGATTACAGCGTATTAGGGCTCTGTCAGTGTTGACAAACACTGCTCCAATTAGGAATTACCTTGGCCTGGCATCTGATAGCACCGCTTGCTGCTGACCTGCTAAATGGGCTGCCCCTTCTCCCCCCCCCCTTCCCACTGCTTAATGGGGCAGTGGGCAGCAAACAAATCCAGAGACCTCTTCCCATCAGCCCTTCTCCCCTTAATTGATGCATCTCCATTGACAACCCTGGGCCTGGTGCATGAATATTAATGGTGGTTATTGTGCTCCAGGAGTGCCACAGCCAGTCCAGCATCACCTGGTGCTGCTGGTGATGGTCCAGCCCTGCATGTTTTCTGTCAGTATTATTGGAGCCACGTTCACCAACACATAGCAAAGAAAGTATCTTTATTTCTTGGGGTCATATAAAGCTCATCCAGACCTCCAAGACCTTCCAAAACCCATCCTGCCTTCTCAATGCCTAGCATCGTGGGATATAAATACATTGGCCATCAACATGGTTGCAATCAAGGGGAGCAGATATTATTACATCTAAACTTCTCCAGGGGAGATGCAGAAAGACCAGACATACCAAGAGTCATGGTAAATTCAGGTCAGAGAACTGGAAGTGCTTTCTCTAGTCTTCTTTAAGGCTTTTTGGCTTTGGAGTGAGGGGTACCAACTGGATGGCAACAAACAGGAGCTGATTCACTGTGGGTAGAAGTAGGTATATTCAAGGGTTTATCCTACCCTGAGATGGGCACGCAGGAACTCATCACATTATGATTAGGCAGAAAAATTTAGTTAAAATTTGTTTTCCAGCCTAGTTTTAATGACCACTACCATGAACAAAGCTCTTGCTATTAGGGGAAGCATCATCTTTATTTCCAATAATGGTAACAATAGCAAAAAGAGCTGTAACATCATCACCAAGTAGGGCATAGAGTGATTCCCATTTCCTAGAGGCAGATGTGGCAATGTATAGCCATGGGACCACCCATCCTATAGCCTGGCATATATATATATATATAGCCTTACTCGCAAACCATCTCCATGTGAAAAAAATGGAGTGTGCCTTTCCAAGTCCTCTCTTGAAGGAAAAGATGCCAGAAGAAAAGCGTCTGCTGGGTCTTGCAGGTTGATAGGAGATGAGAGTGAGTTGGGTTGTGTCTGCACTAGGGAGTGGCCAAGAGCTGAGCAAGTGAGGCTGGAAGAAGTTGGTTTATTTGTTTTGGGTTGTTTTTTGGAGTTAAGTCTTGGTTGAAGCCAGAGTGTTGGATAAATCAGGTCCTGTCCTGCCAACGGGGTTGCACTGATGCTGGTCCCCTTGCTGATGGGCAACCAGGCTTCCCATCTGTCCCCCCTCCCCTTCATGGTGGGGCAGGAGGGTTTCATATGCATTTCTTGCTCCAGCTCCCCCATTTCCATCAGCATGAGGAGGGCTGGGGGAGACACTGTTTGGGTTCACCCTTCTGCAGCAGTGGAAATTGATAAGGTTCATCTGCATACAAAAGGCTGAATGGAGAGGCAGGAGGGTGAACAGGGTCATACACCCAGATGGATTTTTTAATTCCAGGGGAAAATAACACCACACTCTCGAGTGATAACTGAGCCTTTCTTCCCAACTCGGACCAAAATATGATTTTTTCATCCGTGCATTGGAGGAGAGGAAAATTATACAGAATTTCATTCTGCAGCATAATAAAGCTCCATGCTGAATAAAGCTCCCATAAGCCAGTGTAATTACTGAAGGGCAGGAAATACACTTTCAGTTTGTACCTAATCACAATGCCATATTGTGTGCTGCAAAAAGGGCTTCTGGAGGCCAGAGTGTTGCTGGAATGTGAGCAGGCCCCAAAGACTTTCTTCTTGGCAGGACTTTTTTGGCTGCGTAATAAAGGAGACAACGAGCTGAAGTCACTGAAGAGGGCACAAAATTACCAGGAGTCTGGGAGGACTTTGTTTTGGGCTTCAAACTCAATCCTGGCAGCTCTTTGACCTCAATTTGGGACCTTGGTGCTGTGGCCTGGGGACCCTCAGGTAGGTCCATAGTAGGACATAGGTGGTTTGAGGTTGGGTGGCTGATGCTCCATCCCAGCTGAACACAGCCCATGAACCATGGCTCGTGTGTATAACTGGTACCATTATGGTTGAAGAAAATGGGATTCCACTGTCATCTCGTATTCCTTCCTCTCTCATCCTCATGGTTGATTGCAGGCACGAAACCCCCTGTGTAGACCATCCAGAAGCTGCAACACCCTCAAACTGGCAGAAGATGTGAAAAGGCTGCTCAGGGGCAGGTGCTACTGGTTAAAAACTGGTTAAAACAAGGGGTTGGTCAAATTCCTGGAAAGGTTTAGAACAGACTTGGGAGGTACCAAGTAGGATGTGTTCATTGAACTGCAGAAGGGCAGCCAGGGAAGGAGGCAATGCTTTATGTGGTGAGAACTACTACAGAGGATGACAAAACTCCCTTAGCACAGCTTGAAACATTGCTCCTGTGCCAGTAAATACAGGGTATAAACCTGTTCCCAGGGTGCTTTTTATTCCAAGGCCCTTACACTAAATCCCCCGTGGCACCTCGCGGGAGGTGGCTGCAGAGTGTGTGTGAAGTGCCGAGGGATGGGAGGTCCCCAAAGGCTGGGACACATATCCAGGCTGGAGGGAAGGTGACAGCCCATGACAGGCATGTGTGTGCACAAATACATGGCAAAAGGATTCGCTACAGCCTGAAAAAACATCCTCCATGTGCCCTCAGCCTGACCGGGAAGAGGTAAAAGAGCGATGCAATGAGGGAAATACCCCCAGAGGTACCTCTTGCAGCCCCTTTGTTTTATGGTCAGATTAAATTTTTCGAGCTAGATTAACACAGAGTGGAGAGGGGAAAGCTGGCAGAGGGAAAGCTGCTCTTCTGGCTGGAGAAAGTCCCACCTGGATCATACCAGCTCTGGAAAACACTGATGGAAACTTGTCTGTCTCCCTGCTGCTGAGAAGAGCTCCATGACTTGGGAGATGTCTCTCATCTGGAGGGAGTTTCCAGAACCCCTGCCTCACCTGGTTGGTCTTGTATCCCTGCTTTAGAGGTTGCTGTTGGCTCCATGACATCCTCCAGCAGATTATTCCAGCTTCAGAGGACTGTTTTGTACTACAACTAGATTTGCAATTTCCAAAACACACCACTTCATGCTATTTTCATGTGCTCTGGCACCAACAGCATCTTTTAGCCTCTAAGAAAAAAAAAAAATCATATTTTTTCTCAGAAAATTCAGCAAATATTTGTTAGACAAGCCACAAGCTGTTAGGATCCTTTCTTACCACCACCTCCCTGCTCCCTTGCCCATTCTCCAGCTTCTCCCCTGTGGACTGGACAACCTTTTCCATGCAGAGAGCTACCCAGGTGAAGTCTTGCCCATGACATACAGGACACCACTGCTGTGTCACTGGTCTGAACTGGGAATGACCCAAAAGAGGCTGGACCCCTGTTTTTTCACTTGCTGGTGGCTCATAGCCATCCTCTGGTTAACTAATACACTCACATCTTCCTGCTCCTCTCTCGTTTCCAACTGATGAGCTCCCAGTTTAGAGCAGAATTTCTTGTTAATCCCCAAGTGCATGACCTTGCATTTAGTAGTCTTAAATTTCATCCCATTTCCCTTTACTCTCATCTTCAAGATTATGCAGCTCTCCATGTATGGTATTGTGATCCTCCTTTACTTTGCTGACGGCTCCTAAATTTATGAGGACTAGAAAATTGACAGGAAAGTTAAGGCCAAATCTGCTGCCAGTTCACACTGGATGGGAAGGGCAGGTGGGGGGAAAAAATCCCCCAGCTACACAAGGGTGATGGTGGGTATGTAGGTGCAGAGGACAACAAGCAAACCAGCAGGCACCTCATTAAAAATCACCCAGCATGGATCTGTCAAAGCTGCTCTGATCAGTCAAACCCATTTGCTGAAGAGCCAGGAGACAATCGAGTTGGTTCATTTGGTGGTCAAACACCAGTGGCTGGCAGGGTGCTGAGATATCTGGCCAGCTTTGCTGGTCCATCCAGACCTTCCAGGTGCTGGGTGGCAATAACCTGCAGTGTTTTCCTACTCTCTGGTGCAAATAGCCCCTTGCCAAAGGGATGAACCCTCTGCTTGGGAGGTGACTGCACCACATCTACTGCCACCAGGTTGGCTATGAAATGATGCCAAGCTTCCTGAGCCCTGATCTACCAAAAGTGTGGTTTGATATTTTAATGCACTGGTTGACAGAGCAATCCAGAATGGTTAGAGTGCCCTAAATCACACCCAAAGTTAAAAGAGGGACAGGGAAGATGTCAGCAGGGGAATGGGTCAAAACTAGAGGTGGGGAGATTGAGATGAGATGTTAGGAAGAAGTTCTTGCCCAGGAGGGTGGGGAGACACTGGCCCAGGTTGCCCAGAGAGGTGCTGGAAGCGCCATCCCTGGGGATTTGGAAGGCCAGGCTGGCTGGGGCTGTGAGCAACTGCTCTAGTGGGAGGTGTCCCTGTCCAGGTTGGAACTAGATGGTCTTAAGGTCCCTTCCAACCCTGACAATTCCGTGATTCCATGCTCAAAAGACTTGTGCACCACCACACCTGGAAGAAAGGTGCTGAACACAGAGATGTCTCTTCTGCTTCACACTCACAGACATTAAAGGAGCAGTGGTTCAATGAAAGCTGTGCAGGACGTTCCTCTCCAAACTCCTCGGTGGTGGGAGACCTCCTGGTCCGAGCACTCAGAGACCCCATTTGCCTCTGCAAAATCCCCTGTCTGCCAGGAGTTAGCCTCTAACCTCTCTCCATTCCAGAGGGGAGAGCAACTGTTCTGCACTAAGCAGTGAGCTGAGGGGATTCAGCCCTCCCAATCAGCACAACTAAAGCATGAAATGAGGACACAGAATGATGGAGCGAGCAGGGGGGACCGTGAGCTGCTTCTCCCACATCACCAAAAAAAATATATAAAATTTTTTTTAAAAAAGGAAGAAAGCAGCCTTTGCATTATGCTGTGTTCCATCCAGCCCGCAAAGGCTCTATTTTTACATCCCTCCCCATCTCCCCCCTGCCCTGTCCCCTCCTCCTCTGCCTGTGCAGGCAAAGTTCTTGAATCAGCAGATTCTGAGCTCGGGAGCAGTAAAGAGCTATTGAGGGCCGGGCTCTGATAGCATTACAACCATCCATGGAGCCATTTTCTGTGGCGAATCGCTGAGTTCTACCTGGTTATCTCCTGCCTTGCACATCACTTCCGAATGACATGCTCTCAGTCTGGGCAAAAAATGAGAGGTTTTTTTTTCAGAGCTGGGATTTCAATAATATGTGACGAAAGGAGGAGATTACTTTCCGAGGTGGGAGAAGGCGAGAGAGGGGGAGAGAGGGAGAGGAGATGAAGAGCAAGTTCTTGGGCCTTTATGGAGTTTCTTAGCAAGGCTTCTTCCGTGGTGGTAAGGGCAGCCCAGTCATCTTCCTTTGGGTGGCTTCTCACCCTTTCCCCAGGTGAAGAGGGCTGGGAGAAGCCCCATGTAGCTCTATAGGTGAACCTTTCTCATGGCCATGCTGGCTACCTCAGCTCTTGGGAGCTACCTGCTTCACCACCTATGCACCATCAAGGAAAAGAAATGGGTCATTCTCCTTTGGAACTTTTAGTGTCAAAGATGTGTTTGCTCATGTCATTGCTGCCAAGATTTATAGCTCTGGTAGGTGGTTTCACAGGCACATGTCTTGGACCACCTTTGAAATGGACTCAGTTCCAGAGTCTGGGGTTTGCAGGTGGTGTGAGGTGCCAGGAGATGCACCTGTAGTTCATTAAATGCTCTGGCTAATTAAGAGATGGCCTGGCTGGGAGTGGCACTAGAAGTAGGAGCTGCAGAAGCAGCTCTAAGGAATGGCTGAAGTTTAAAAGGTAGGATTCATCCTGAAGAAGTCAGAGCACCTCTGAGACTCGCCTGGTGGCTTTATCTCCAAGGGCTCCAATTATCCAAAGGTCAGTTGGAAATGGGACAGGGGGGAGGGAACACCAGCGAGAGGCTCTCAGGATGGGTGGGTGGGTGTGTGTGGTGGTGGTGGAGCCAAGAGTGCAGCAAGGAGACACTTTTACAAATATTCCTCTGTTCAGCAGAGACAGACTCGTTCCAAAGGGATAATCCCTTTTCTGCCCTCAGATAATTCCTGTACCTATATTCTCTAACCTGCTTCAACCCCTTTGTTGCTGGGTGCATCTCTGTGTTCATCTTTCCATCATGTCCCCAGATGCTTTTTGTCAGCTCTGATACAGCAAAACCTGTAGCCCTATGGATGGACTGTAGACAGGGCCAGAAATGCATCTGCAGGTGAAGCCTTTGCTGGAGTCATTGTGTTGTTTGACACTTGAGTAGAATTTAGTGTCTTCTGTGGGGACTGCTTGTTTGTGAGGGACATTTCTGAGAGTGAGATGGAGCTCTTGCTCAGTAGATATTGGAGAAGACCACTGGAGCCTGGTGACCAACACACGGTCTTCATGGTAATGCCCGTAGGCAGCAGCTTCCAGTGGTGGGAAGGTCACCAGGGATGCAGGAGCTTCATGCAGCTGTGGCAACGTGGAGGATCTCAACCCTGGAATGAAATAGCTTTAAGCTGTAGAGATAAACCCAAACATGCTGCTTTCTCCTTTTGCTGGTCAAGTAGAATAATACAGGGTTGTAATTCTCCCTTGCAGACCCAAAGCTCCATCCCAAACAGCCAAGTTGCACCGTCTCAGTCTTGCCAAGACGCTGCTCACCCTTGGTGCCCACCTGGACGTGCCCTTTGCTCCCCCATTCGTTCCCCAGACAGTGCCTGGGAAGGGTGAGCAGTGCAGGGGAATGCAAACCAGAGCCAGATGTGATCAGCTGCTCCTCAGAGCCAGCTGCAGGTTGTCTGTGTCAGGGAACATCTGACAACGTGCACCGGGTGAAATTCTGCTGCCTTCTGTCTTTAGATAAGGGCACTATCACTGACTTAACATATTTTATGTATAACACACCCGATGCAAAAGGCATTCAAGCATCAGGCTGGTTTAAATGTATTTGATGGTATCTGGAAAAACCAGTTAACACTTCCTGGCTCGGCGCGAGATGCTCTGTGTGGTGAATCACTGCAGGAGAGGCCACTGCAGCTTGAGCTCCGTGCTCCAGCCTGCCTGCCAGCCCCGGGCAGAGGAGAGGGAGGGGACAGTCTCCTTCGTAAGGTCATGGCTCAAAACTAGAGGTGGGGAGATTGAGATGAGACGTTAGGAAGAAGTTCTTGCCCAGGAGGGTGGGGAGACACTGGCCCAGGTTGCCCAGAGAGGTGCTGGAAGCCCCATCCCTGGACATTTTGCAGGCCAGGCTGGATGGGGCTGTGAGCAACCTGATCTAGTTCCAACCCCCCTGCCATGGGCAGAGACACCTCCCACTAGATGATCTTGAAGGTCCCTTCCAACCCTGACAACTTTATGATTCTATAATTCAGCAGCTTAGTTGTCTAAGGAGCTTGAAGACCTCAAAAGAAGCAGGACAACTTCTCTTCAAAGACTCCTTCCACCTCCACAGCTGTGAGAGTGGGGACATTTGGCCAGTGTGCCAGTATTTATCAGCTCCAAATATATCTGGAAGTCTTATAGGAACCCGAGACCACCACGTCTCTGCCAACACCAGCAGCACAGTTCCTGAGACCTGTTTTCACACCTCTGTTTTCCATGGGGAATGTCCCTGACTGTGACATTGCCATGTTGTATGGGGTCGTTGCCTGGGTTTGGCCACATTTTCCCCTACCTGGAAAGAAAGTGATGGTTCAAATGAACATTTTCAAGAAAATGTAAAAGCCATCACTTTTTTTCCAGAGGTGGGTTTTGCAGGAACACATGAGAGGCAGACAGAGGCAACCCCCTCGTCAGGCTTTCCCTCTGTTTACAACATAGCTCTTTATCTTGAATTTATGGTCCTTGATGCAGGCTCATGTGCTAGCTGTAAGGAGATAGACAGTTTGGGTATGCTGAGCTAAAGGAAATATAACACAGCTTTGCTTTTGAACCAGCAGAGAGTTTCTGGGTAGGGTAGGAATATCTGGGGGGGAGAAGTGAGAAATAGAGAGGTGTGTTACTCTGCCTGTGACTTCTCATCAGTCCCATCTCTGCTCATCAGACAAACAAGGTGGAGTTTGCACACAAAAAACATAGAATCACATAGAAAAACTCCAACAATACCTTTTTCCCCCCCTCCCATATTTTCCTATGCTCTGCTCCTTGGTTGGGGTGGAGGAAGAGGAGGAGTGTGAGTGTGCAGGGGTCTGTGTAGGGATGCTGGGGCTGGTGGCAGAGGATCCTTTTGTGAAGATCAGCAGTTCCCTGCACTTTTATCCCAGGCAAAGATTACATTTAACTCCCAGGGGTCTTTGCTCCCTCAGATCCTTTTCAGCCTGAGCCACTGTAGCCCTGCAGATAGTTTTGGGTGTCCTTTCATATATTTTTTTTGACAGTATTAACTACACACCCCAGCGAGCCATAAATCAGTGGTTTATCAGAGAATAAATCGTATCTGTAATAAGGGACCACTTCTTTTTTAATTGGACAGTGCATTAAATGAAACAGATATACTTCCTCAAAGAATACCAAAATGTGTCAGCCAGGCTTCTTTAATGAATTTTAATTTTAAACCACCTTTTCTTGGAGAGAAAAGCTATTCCCCCACTCCCCCCTCTCCAGTAAAATGAAATTCTAACTGGAGGATTTGCTGAGTTTTCTGGGTTATTGTATTGGCACCACTTTATCTTCCATTCCTATGGTGATGTAGCAGGTTCATATGGGTTTGTGTTGGGATTTTTAGCAAGTGAATATTTGTCTGTGTGCAGGAGGGTCCATGTGTTTGCATGTGCATGAGTGTAAATATGTATAAATATAAAGGAATGTCTCTGGTTGCATTTATGGGACCCATCCCACCCTGACCAAGTGCTCTGGGTGAGAATTGCTTGTACCTCCTGACTCAGGCAGTGCTGAGCCTGTTCCCCCAAGAACAGAGACTAAGCAGAGCAGAGATAGGCTGGTGAAACTTGTCCTAGAAATGCTGAGACCAGAAATTATGCAAACACGGGGAGGCTGCATTCAAAGCACTCCTGCAAACGGTGCCAGGTCACGATTCTGTTGGCAAATCCTTCTGTTTGTTTGCTGGTGGATAACTGGTTGGGTCAGATTTGATTCGTGAGAGCCTTGCACCTCTACCCTCTGCCTGAATCCTGGGGAAAAACCACTGGAAATACTCTCCTAGGTGACTTTAAATAACTTGGGTGATGAGTCCACAGGGAGTAAATTCCTTGGGAGGAGGAGAACTCCTTTTATTTTATAAGCAATTATGGATCAGATCCATATGGATCAGTATTGTTTCAGATCAGGGACTGAAACAATATAGTGTCTTAAAGGCTCAGAGGCACAGCTCAAACGATATCCAACTATAAAATAGAGATGAGACACTTTCTTGCATCACTTTCTTAAATCTCAGTCAGATCACAACCTCTTTAGGGCAGCAACTGACTGAGGGTTGGAATTCTGGTCCCTTGGGATAATCCCGACATTTTTGACACCTGCTTTTCAGCAGAGTTGGTGCCTTGTCCCAGGGAGAGCTGGAAAATTCTGATCCGAAGGGTTGTGCTTTGTGGATGTGTCACCTGAGGTTAGAGCCACATCTGAACAAGTCACCTGGGAGCGTTTGTAGCTGATGGAAGAAGACAAGCCCTTAGGGGATGATGGATCCCATGGCAGAGGTGGTGTATCCCGTTGCATGGGTGGTGGATCCCGTTGCAGAGGTGATGGAACCCATCAGAGGTGATGGATCCCATTTCTGGAGAGGTGTAAGAGGGCTGCCGTTGGTGTGTCATTCCATCTGTGGGGCCAGGGCTGTGAGATATCCTAATTTACACTGCTTTGATGTAGGTAGGGGTGAAGTCCTGATGCCTAATGGGGCTTGTGAGTCTGGTGAGGAGGTTGGTGAACAAGGAAGAACAGGGTTACAAATGGGAAGGAGACCTGTGACCACATTCAGCACTCTGGGCTGTCCCCATCCCTCCTGGGGTGAAGATGCTTGGCCACCTGGGAGCCAGCCCAACCAACCTGGCATCACCTCCCCTTTTACTTGGCAATAACATTTTGTGGAGGCAACCGACATTTTCAGGGGTGTTTGTTCCTGTTTAATGGGTATTCACTCCTGGTGGCTTTGGCTGCCCACCCTCAGCTTCACTGCTGTCTTGCAGCACCCTGGCAGGGGTAGCCAGGCTCTGCCATAATTTCCTTCTCAACGTGCTGCTAGTAAAGTCCTTATGAATTTGAATCTCTCCTATTATTTCCAGCCTCGTGCTTCCATTCCCTCCCCACACCTCGGGTATGGTTCCCCTCCCCTGAGCCCCCAGCAGGGTCACTGTAGGTAATAAGAGGTTATTAGCTGTGGGCAGAGGCAGCCTGAGTTCCCAGCCAGGCACAAGAAGATATTGCAGACAGAATATGACATTATTTCAAACTTCTTGTCCTTGCTGGGCTTGGAGTAGCTATCATTTTATTTTTTGTTGTTTTCCTGGTTGAGTTTCTTAGAAACATACAGAAAATCCTTTATCCTTGTCATCTTAATTCATCTCTAGTCTGTTTTTTAGTGCCATCATTTGTCTTGAAATGCCCTGAAAGCTCAGTGCTTTTTTTTTTCCCTCTCATTTGCTTTTCTCTTAGAGCAGCTGAATGAAGCCACTTGCCCAGCTCGGTGTGTTTCTCACACAAGTTATTCATTGTTCAGCAATTTAAAAGGTAGAATAAGACTGCATGGTCATCACCGTGTAGAGCACATTAAGCCTTGGAGCTTAATATCCTGTATAATGCATGTTTCTTTCTGCATAATGAGATTGGGAAATCCAGGAGACAGCTTTTTCTTCGACAGAAGGCTTCCAAAATTATATATAAAAAAAATAAATACACCCACAATAAAGTGGTTTTGTTTAAAAGCCTGTCAGTTAACCAGGTTGGGCAGCTGAAATTAAAGCTTTACAAGGTGTCTCCTCAAAGGAGGAGCCCATCCCATGTTGCTACAACTGCAGCTTCCAGGGGGTACCTGGATCCTGACATCTTCTTGCTACCAGAGCTGTGGCTTTTGCAGGGACAAAAGTGCCTCTAGAATGGAAAAGACCAAGGTTTGATGCCTCTTGGTGGCATCACAGATGGAGAAAGGTCAAGCTCAGAACAAACACCAGAGGTTGGTCACTTCTGCCAGGCTGAAATTTGATTTTTGAGTGTATGCTGGTCCCTTGCACACCCACCCAGCTGGGGTAGGATGGAGTCTTGCCTGTGTTAGGGAAATACCATCAAAATTTGGGTACTATCTTAATAGAATGACAATTTAAAATAGCATGACAATAAAACATAGAATAACAATAAAAAATAGAATAACAATTTAAAATAGAATAATAAAAACTGTATAACACAAGTATAATAAAAGCAATATAACACAAGAGCAGGAGGCAAGGAGCTGTGTGCCATCTAGTGTGCATGGTTTGGTTAATAAAACACTTATTTACTGCTCAGTTGGAAACATCAGGTTCTTCTCTGCTTGACAAGGCTGCCTTCTGGTTTTGGGATGGTATTTGATGCTTAAATAACTTCTCGAGGCTGGGCACACCCTGTGTCTGGTTTAAATCCAGATATTTAGCTCTAGAGCACGTGGGCTGCAAGGAGGGACCGTGCAGGTCGGTGTGAGCAGAGGATTTGCTCCTCCACCCTCAGCAAGCAGCTGGAGACACCAGCGATAGAGGAATCAAGGCAAACTTGAGAATATTTGGGTTCCTCTGTCTTTGCCGTGGAAAGATCCACCAGCAGGTTCCTTCTCCTCCAGCTTTGTCCTGATCTAACCCCAGCATCATCACCAGGTCCTACAGGGAAGGTGCCCAGGGGTGCAAGGCTGCACCTTGCATCAAATCCCACCAGGATCATAGAATCATAGAATCACCAGGGTTGGAAGAGACCTTAAAGACCATCCAGTTCTATGGGCAGGGACACCTCCCTCTAGAGCAGTTGCTCACAGCCCCAGCCAGCCTGGCCTGCAAAATGTCCAGGGATGGGGCTTCCAGCACCTCTCTGGGCAACCTGGGCCAGTGTCTCCCCACCCTCCTGGGCAAGAACTTCTTCCTAACATCTCATCTCAATCTCCCCACCTCTAGTTTTGAGCTGTGGATGATGGAGGCTGCCCCCATGGCGGGGCAGAGAGGGGAGGGGGGACATCCCAAAGCCCTCAACCCCCTTCTCCCTGGTTTTGAGGGTCAGGTCCAACCTCCCATGGGGAGCAGGGGTGGTGCCCACCTCCTGGGGAAGGCAGGGAGGGAAAGTTGGGCCATGGGAGCCCACCCTGGCACGTGGCCAGGGATGGCCCTTCTGGTGTGATGTGCTCTTGGGTTTTATTTAAATCAGGGAGACGAGAGGACAGTTCAGAGCACTGGATTAATTCCACTTTCTCCCTCTCCTCGCTCTTTTTTTTTTATTAGGAAAATAAAAGAGACTTTGAAATATTAAGAGAGAGTGGGATTAGAGCCCTCTCCTGCTCCCCCAGTCTTTCCTCCCCTATTAATTTCCACTTGATTAGAATTCTTTTTGAAGTATTTAAATATGGACAATAGGAAAAAGGGAGGGTGAAGTTATTGAATATCAGTTAAACTGTATTAATATAAGCTCAGTTCCAGCTTTTATATAGATACTTCATATATATGTATAGTTTCCACTAGGAATAAAGTAGATCTATCCCTCCTCCCCTACCTAAAGTAATTATGATTTTAAAAAAAACTATAATGAAACTCTTAAACTTTAATAGCCCATTTATAAATCCCCAGCTTAAAATTTAAATGCTTTAAAAAAAGTTTAAGAACTGTAGAAATTTGATTTTTTTTTCCCTTTTCTCTCTCTTTTTTTTTTTTTTTTTTTTTTTTTTACATAAGAGACACTTTTATACCGTGAAACTTTTGAAGTACAACATTTCACAAACAGTCACCCCCTGGCCTCTTTGAAAATTGGGGTGTTAAGGGGACAGTGAAGAGGACATTGGGGTGGCTGAAGCAGTGTAGGGAGGTGGTGTCCTCACCCCTGGACCAGTGAGGTCCTGGTGGCCTCACCTAGGTCTGGAGAACAGGTCGAAAGCAACTTCTCTCTCTGAAGGCTTCTTCACCATTTTCCTGGGTGTGATACAGAAACCTTGAGCTTTTATTGTCTTAGTGAAGAATAAGCCCAGGATTGGAGATGGGTGGTTTGGGGTCCCTGTGATAGTGCTGGGCGTCCACGTCGTGGCCATTCTGCACCTCCTGCCTCATCCCAAGCAGCACCTTGGGGTTTTATTGATAAATCAGGACTTTTCTCAACCAGATTTAGCTATCTCCATCCTGATTCATAAATCCCCTCAGCCAACCTCAGAACTGCAGCTTGATTTACAAGCCGTGACTCCTCGCATCAGATTTAACTCCCTGACTGACTCCTGCAACACTCCATTGGCTCCCAAGCCTGGAAATAGATTTACAAAGCCTAGAACAGATTTACAAAGCCTCAAACATCATCACAAGTCACGCCAACGAGTTCTAAAGGGGGAAAAAAAAAGAAAAGTGTTTGTTTAGTTGGTTTACAAATCTTCTCTTTGCATTAGGGATACAAGAGGGTGATTTATAGCCCAAGGTCCTGTCGTTGTTATGGTGGGATCTATACCCAGCTCCTTATGGTGGGATCTATACCCAGCTCCTTACGATGGGCTGTATAGATCCAGCTCCTCCATTTAAATGCAAAACTCCCATCTGTAGATCTCAGTTGGCTTCTCTAGCTCTAACCTCTAGCTCAACAGGAGCTGGCATCACTCCCACCATCATCACCAACTCCTATGGCCAAGAGATGACCACAAGATGACCACTGAGAGCACACCACCACCCATGCCACCATTACCAGGGCTGCTTGAGGTGCTTAATAAGAGGAAGGTGGTTCCTGAAGGAGATATATTTAGGAAGGTGATGGGTTGTGATTTATCTCCTTCCCCTCCATACCTCAGTGCTCCTCTATCCCATCTCCTGGGACAGGCTTAGCACCAACATAATCACAACTCATGGTCTTGGGCTCTTATAAATGCATTGGAACCAGTCCAGTTGATCTATTTTTGTGGTGCCTCCATTGTGGCTTGATGGGGAAAGAAAAGGAATTTTATATCTGCCTGTGGATAATTTGTTAGACAGCATTTTCCAAGTGTCAAGCCATTCCTCTGAGGTGCTTGACTTCCACACAAACACTATAATTTAGCTCTTTCCTTGCAAATTGTTGCTAACGATGCAAGTTCCCACCTTCCATAATGTTCTGGAGAGACTCAGAAGAAAAAAAATAACTTGTCCACCACATCTAATGATAAAATGTGCAACAGCACCTCCAGAATTCAATGATTTCTCCTCTTTTTTCACTCCTTCATCTACCAGATATACATCATAAAGCAACAACTGGCACTAATTCATTTTCCCCTTTGCAATCACCTTTAAAGGAAAAGGGTTTTTCTACCGGGTGTAAACAGGAGGAATAAAAGCCCAGATGACAATGAAGATTTCATGGGAACTCACAGATAGGGGCACTCGAGTGTAAGGTCTGCAATTAAAGGATGGGCAGCAATTTTCAGGTGACATTTGGTAAAGAGGAAGCTGGAAAAAGAGTCAATTTTGAGGCAGGACCATGAGGATCTGAAGGAGGTCAGTGGAGAAGCCACGTGTTACCAGATGTTTATTAGGAAGAAATCATTTAAGGGATGACATCCCAGCACCACCACCCTCCAGCCTCCTGGGTTAGGCCTTCACTAAAGGGAGGGTTTAGTCTGTGGCTGCAAATTTTCACCTCTTCTCTCATATTTTCTACTCTCTGGGATACGACCTGGGGCTTTCTTACAGCTCCCAGTGGGACTTGGGTTACAAAGCAAAGCCAAGAGTCTCCTCACCTGGTCTTTGAAACTGGGCTTTGCACCTTTTGCCCATTCCCTTCCCAGTAATAAATAGTAAATAACAAGTAAATAAATAAATAAATTAAATATTAAATAATTGCACCTTTTGCCCATTCCCTTCCCAGCAAAAAATAGTAAATAACAAGTAAGTAAATAAATAAAAATTAAATAAA
>VYZX01011759.1:0-11645 GCA_013401335.1 Brachypteracias leptosomus
CAGATCATAACCTCCTGACCGAAGACGGATTTCTAACTCCTCCTGTTCATTCCCCATGCTGTGTGCACTGGTGTGCAGGCATTTCAGGGAGCGAGCTGGGCACTGATTTCACCCTAGGGAGGTAGGAGGCCTCCTGGTCTTCATCAATACTAGGGCACTGCCCCACTGGTGCACGCCCAGTTACAACCCCATCCTCCTTTGAGTCTAGTTTAAAGTCTTCCCTGAGCCTTCTGCTTGTCTTAGGCATGATACTCCCAGCTTCCTTGTTCAACCCTCGCCCTCGTGCTCTGGGAGACACTGAAATAATATTCCATGTCAAACACCCTGCTATCCCATCTCCTGCTGCACAGCCCTTTTGGCTGAGGTATTTTGAGATGTGTAGTTTGTCCTATATTGTCCCCATTTCCTGACCAAAACCATCTCCAGACAGCTGACCCTGTCTTTCTGGACACTCTTCTGATAATTACCCACTTCTGAGACCAGTTAGATGGCTTCTACCAGATCTTCACTGGTGTCCTCAGTCTTCCTAGTGCTGCCCCTAACACACTGCATTTCAGCTCAAACTCTCCTTTACCTTGTACCACAAATCAAGCTAGCTGTTCCACTTTTTCAGAAGCTTAGGAACTGCAAGATGGCATGTGGCTGGCTGCCTACTTACCCAGAAATAATCACAGTAGCTCCACTCTGAAGGTTTTAGCAACTGCTGCTCCGGCATTACGTCAGGGTGGGGGAAAGTCACACAGTTTATCTGTAAAAAAAAAAGAAGAGAGTTAAAAGGTAATGAAATTTAGCTGTTGATGAGAAATATGCAAATGAAAGGTTATATACACATGCTTCCAATCAGAAGATCCACAGTGAACGCATGTTAGTGAAGAAGAATTGGTCGTTGCATGGAAACAGCAGCTAAGTATTCCCAGAAAGCTCCTCCGAGCAAGCAGCAGTGTTGGCTCAGAGGAAAATAAACCACCCATTTCACATAAGGAAAGCCTGCTTGATTTGGAAAGCACCATCCAGGGAGTTCTCCTAGATCCCTAACAAACTGTGGTAAAAATCCTGACATGAAATCCCCTGAGTGCGTCCTGAACACAAGAAATACCAGGAAGAGCACGGAGCACTGAAGGCAGTATTGGCCTCATTCTTATATCTCATAAGAAAATCGTGGCTATGTCAGACTCTTACAGGATTACAACAAAAGGTGTTATTTTTTCAGTGCACAGCCCTTCCATCCATCCCAGAGACCTCTTCAGATAAAAGTGATGCTCCCTGCAAAAAGGGACAGGAGGTCTCTAAAGCCAGCTAGCCTCCAGTGCAGAAAACCCACGGCAATTTGTGAGGCAGGACTCAGCACAGAGTCATCACACAACAGCATCAAATGGTACAAGTGCTCATTAAGCTATCACAGTAGAAAATGCAGCCTAATAAAAGCATAGTGGAAGTGAAGAGCATGACAGCCACGGCAGAATGTGCTGCAGAGTAACTCTGGACACAGTAAAACCCTTCAGGGGAAGCATCAGCAGCAGTTTGAGCTCACTGTCAGTACATAACGCTCACCTAAAACCTCTGCTAGGCAGGCATGCCAAAAGCAGTCCCTCTGTTCACACCCGCAGGGTCACTGGACACTAACAGCGCTTGAGTATTGGTCAAGGAACCAACAGAAGCTGGTTGGAAGACTCAAATGTAACTGTATGGGCTTGGGGGTTTTTTGGATCAGTTAATGTTCACGGGAAATCCAAACCCACAGCTGCAGGCAGGGTCAGCACAGTCACAGGGGCAGAGCTGAGGTGCTTACAGGCAGTGAATCTGTCTTTGGGCTATTCAGAGAGGATCAAAATGGAAATGGCAACATTGCAAAGTGCTGACACAGTGGAAGCCCACCATGCTAGAGCAACAAAGCCTTTAGCTGATACAAAGCTGTTCCTGCAAACCCACACTGGCTCTGCTGCTGTCTGCCCATGGCTGTCCTATTTGTAATGCAAGAGCTTTCTCCACTCTCTTTCTCCACAAAAATCACTGTCCAGAGCTCGTCAAGTCCATTTCAAAGAAGGCTGAGAGCCCTGTACCAACAGTGTTTTTGGCTGTCACCTCAGCTGAAGGTGCATCTTCCTTTCCAGCTTCCTTCCAGCTCCCATTAGGCTTCAACCTGATCTGCAGCAGGTGGGAGACCAGGGCTCTCACTTCACCATCACTTTCAAGGCAGCTGCCATACACCAGTGAGCCTTCACCTCCAACCAGAGTCAGCTTCTGCTGGCCACACAGTCCCAACAACGGACAATGGGAGTTGCTGAAAAACCCTCCTTGTTCCTTCACATTCCCCATCAAAAGTGCCATGCATCAGGAGTTATAAAACATCAGCTCAGCACACAGCAGGATTGCTGGAGCTCACCTGCCACCACCACAGCCGTGAAGCCCCTCCACAAGGGATGCTTCACTGAGGATACCTTCTGTGTCTCCTAAAGTTTTCCTCACCTGTCTCTTCCCTGTCATATCGGTTATCTCAGGGCAGCCTTGCAAGCCCGTCTTCCTCTGGTTTTTTGGTAGGCTGGGTTATCTTCCCTTCACCAATCAGGTATCATCAGATCTAAAAGCTTGCAAGTGGATCCCATCATCCACTGGAAGCAGCCCGGCCATAGGAGAGGAGCTGACACCTTTCCCCTGGGCACAGCCAGCCCAAATAGGGTGTGCAGAGCTGGTCCTGGGCCCTGCAGGGCTCCAGCATGAGGGGCTGCTGGTGTGCACCAGGCTCAACACCCTCTTAGGAGACTTCTCTCACACCTGTCAGGAAGCCTCACAACTGATCAGCCCAAATGCCTTAAAAATACCAGCTAGAAATCTTAAACCAAACTGCTACTTTCAGATACCATCCAACAAGCACAAACCTGGAGCAGTGCTAGACTGGGATGGGCACAAGGGCAGACAGACAAAAAGGCTCCATTTTGCTTCCTAGATCACCAAATCCCATGTAACTGGTGGTCATGGACTGAACTGGTACCTGGGCACACCTCTGTGCTCTCACACTGCTTCTCAAATAACAGAATATCACAGAATGGTTTGGGTTGGAAGGGATCTTAAAGGATCACCTAGTTCCAACTCCCCTGCCATGGTCAGGGACACCTCCCACTAGACCAGGATGCTTGAAGGCCCATCCAACCTGGTCTTGAACAAATCCAGGGATGGAGCATTCACAACCTCCCTGAGCAACCTGTTCCAGTGACTCACCACCCTCAGAGTGAAGAGCCACTTCCTAATTTCCAATCTAAATCTCCTCTCTTCCACTAATGAACCCATTACCCCTCATCCTATCACTATGAGCCATCATAAAAAGTCCCTCCCCAGCTTTCTTGTAGGCCCCCTTCAGATACTGAAAGGCCACAATAAGGTGTCCCTGAAGCCTTCTCTTCTCCAGGCTGAACAACCCCAAATCTCTCAGCCTGTCCTCATAGAGAGGTGTTCCAGCCCTCTGATCATCTTTGGGGCCCTCCTCTGGACTTGCTCCAGCAAATCTATGTTCTTACACTTGGGGCTCCAGAGCTGGATGCAGGGCTCCAGGTGGGGTCTCACCAGAGCAGCACAGAGGGGCAGAATCCCCTCCCTCGACCTGCCGGCCACACTGCTTTGGATGCAGCCCAGGATGCAGTTGGCTTTCTGGACTGTGAGTGCATGTTGTTGGGTCATGTTGAGCTTTCCATCAAACAACATATCCAAGTACTTTTCCACAGGATGGCTACCAATCCACTCATTGCCCAGCCTGTATTTGTGCTTGGGATTGCCCCAACCCAGGTGCAGGACCTTGCGCTTGGCCTTGCTGAACTTCATGAGGTTGGCATGAGCCCACCTCTCTAGCCTGTCAAGGTCCCTCTGGATGGCATCTCTTCCCTCCAGTGTGTCAACCACACCACACCACACACCTTGGTGTCATCAGTAGACTTGCTGAGGATGCATCAATCCCATTGTCCATGGCTCCAACAAAGATGTTAAACAGTGTTAGTCCCAATACCAACCCCTGAGAGACCCCACTTGGTCTCCACCTTGACATGGAGCCACTGGTTGTAACACATTTGAGTATGACCATCCAGCTAATTCCTTATCTATCAAGCAGTCCATCCATCAAATCCATGTCTCTGCAAATTAGACACAAGGATGTCATGTGGGACAATGTTAAATTCTTTGCACAAGTCCAGGTAGATGATGTCAGTGTATTGTAGTTTGCCTTAAAAAAATGAGATGGCCTCAGAACCTGTGCACAACTGCTCTGCCATGGATCGTAACAGGCCAACTGCTCCCTGTGAGCAAGCAATGCTGCTGCTGGTCCTCCCAGAGCAGAGGAGATGAGGGAAACAGAGTATTGCCAGCAATGACAATGCTACAGGTACTCTGTGAGGTATGCGGTGTCAAGACAGGTTCAAGCTTCTGGCTTTGAGGACCTCTGACTCTGATGCTGCATTTCACACTCACTGAATAAAAATTTGGGTGATAGCCACAGATCACTTGGAATCCATCCCTTCCAGCCTCTGCAGCATCTCCCAGCCTCCCAGAAACTCCATAGTCTGAAGCCCGTCCAGCTTCCACAGCTCCTCCAGCCTGGCCGCTTGCATGGAACACTGCCCTGGGCAGAGCTACCATGTGTGGACACAACACACCTCATGGGCATCCAGGACACGGTGCTGCCGTTTGAGAGCAGACTGCCAAGCTACAGAAACAGCTAAAGTTAAAAACAGTTAGCAGCAGAAGGCAGAAGAGGTAAAAAGGCTGCATGGAAGTTTTGGGGACACTGGAGATTATTCACATCTCCACATCAGGAGCACTAAAACGACAGTGGTGAAAGAGGAAGCTATTCTGGCTTCCACCTATCCTCTTGCAGATCATGGCTCAGAGGTTCAATGTGGAAACACACTGCTGAGTGGAGTTTTGTGTTGCCCAGACAGCTTATTTCAACTGAGAAAGGACCCAATGCCTCCCATGAAAACAGCAGGCAGAATTCCAGGGCCCAACATTGTCACACTGGATAATGAGAAGGGGGGGAAATAGGCACCTCCTAAGTGTATTTTGCAGCCTTTAGCAAAAGACTGGGCATCACTGCACTGAGCACCAGGACCAGAGGGGATGTGGAGCAGGGAGAACATGCAGTGGCACACAACTTGTTCCCTGCAGCTTAAAAATCTGCAACGGGAACCTGCAAAGAAAAGTCATATTCCCTGATCAAAAGGGCAATTGTTTAACAAAACCAAAATCTGTGTTGCCTGGAAGCTGCTTATTAACTTTAGTGCTCTCCATGACATCACCAATGTTCTGAAGGAAAAAGCAGAGTCACTGAAATGCCCACACTTGGATTGGCGTGGGTGTCCCCCTGCAATGGCCGAACACACCACACCCCACCCATGCACAGTGGGAACACCAACAGTGAGAACACGTCAGCAGAGGGTGAGAGGAAGGGTCACTCATGTTCTTCTCAAAGAGTAGCATCAGACTCCAAGTTTGATGAATAAATCAAACATTCTTCACTTGTCAGAAGTGTATATTTAATTGTCTAGAAACAATGCTATATTGTCTGGAAAAAATCATGAGGCTATTTGGATCTACTACCACATTTGAAAGAAAATTGGTGTCAGAATTAAAAAAAAAAATAAAGCAAAAGCTTCTGCAATCTTAAACAAAAAAAGGATTATATATGCATCAAACAGAACTTATAGTTTTCTACACAAAGTCCCAGAGGAAGCATGAAAACTCTCAAAACTCTAGAAATATTACTAAAAATGACATATGAGTACACAGAAATTCCTGTGACTCCTTCCTTCATCGCCATAGATTTCTTATACTTAAGACAAGAGCTTTTGGATCCGTATTTCCAAATATTTCTAAAACCTCTCAGGGCTTCTGTTTTGCTAATTATCCTATACAACACCAGGAATGCAGCCACCACCAGCAGGATACAGATGGAGACTTTATTGTCTATTTCTACAAAACGAAAAGCTGATGCTGCATGGCCAGAAACAGAGGTGACGAATCTGCTAACCACGGGTGATGAAAAATGAAAGGGAAATAAACCTCATTACAAACTCAATAATGGAAGGAAAAAGAAGCCAGGCAGCAAATTCAATGATGGGTGGAGAAATCAACAACACCCTGAATACCACCATGGCCATGCACAGGCCTCCCCGGGCAATGCCAGAGAGGTGCATCAATGCACATAATATTATAAACACTGAAAAGATCCATGACCAAGCTGCGACCTATTCCAGAGGGGTAGACAATCAGATCCATTACCTTTGTCTCTTTCAATGTCTCTTCCAATATCTCCCTCTGTCCTGCTGTCACTGGGGAACCCTGGTTGCAGCGAGCAGTCGGGAGCCTTCTCCTGATGGGGAAAATCCTGCGTGGTGTCTCCACCCACAGAACGGCTTCTGACTTCTCTGCAAGTGGGACCAGTTTTTATACTACTGAATAAACAGCTCAGGTTGCATAGGCAACCTCAAAAAAACTTCAGCAGCGGGACATCTGCTAGTTTTCCTCCTCCTTGGAGTCCATCCAAGGTTGGCCAGACTTGGGAAAGAACAAGGAGGAGGCACCTAGCACTTCAGTTTCCCAGCAGAGATGGGAGCATTGGGACATGGTCACATGTCAGTAGTGGAGTGACTGCATCTCACTCCCCCTCAGTCCTGTCTGAAATGCTCCTTTTCTTGTTTCTAAAATCAAAGATAGCTGGGAAAAAAGCACTCTGCTTCACCAGCTCAGTCCCACTGATCAGCTAAAGCAGCCAAAGCATCTCGTGATGCTGCCCTGATGTTTAACAGCAGAAAACAGCTCTATCAGTGACGCCCTGTTCTTGGCCAGGGACTGCTGCTCTCCCTGCCAGCCAGCCAGGCTCTGTGCAGGGTCCAGATCATGCAGTGCTCATCTGCTTCAGCAGTGCTGATGAGCCACCAAGGCCTGAAGAAACCGTGCCACAGCTGGCTCTTACAGCTCTAAGTGCTGGTAGGAAACACAACAACCTAGAACACACACATCTCTCACCTAATGATGGAGTCACAGAACTTTAATAGAAAACAAGGGAATGTATGATTTGTGTTACATTTGCACAGGCTCCACTGGGACTGCTGAAAGTGATAATCAGCCTCACCATATTAAGTCCTCATCCAGCCTCTTCACTAATAAAATAATGGCTGTTGTGAGCTTGCAACAAAACAAAATTGATGACAAGACACCAGCAAGGCGTACTCCAAGGAGAAGCTAAGCAAGAGGACAGCAGCCTGTCCTTCCAGCTGCCACTGGACATGGATGGCACCAGAAAACCAGTATGAGAGAGCCACTGGATGATCAAGGCTAGGAGAAGGTACATTACCAGAGAAGACATGCTGTGAAAAACATGGTGACAACAAAGCTCGGGGCAGGGAAGAAAACCAGACAAGCAACAAAAATTGATGCATCTCTCTTGACAAGCCTGCTGCACAGCAGACTCAATAAACAGATTAAAATACTTGTGCCTCTATACTGATCATGAGCAAAAGCAATTATACTTTTAGCAGCTAAATATTCCAGCTCATATATCAGCAGTGGTGGCAAAATGAGTTGTTTATGTTGTAGGTGACTCTTCATTATGTCTGAGATTCAGAAGGGTAAGAGAAGAAGAGAAGTCCCAGGGAGGCAGGTGAGTGTTCACCAGGAGCAAGAAACTGTGGGGCTGGACATGCATGTTCATTCTGTGGATTTCAAAGTCCTCTGGAGGTTTTGAAGTTGCTACCAGCACCCACCAGTAAAGGAGACATTGCCAAGGAACATGAATAAAACAAGAATAATTTGATCAAGGCTTAGATAATCAACTACATGTTTATTACATAAGATACTACATAAATAAAGGAGCAGACGCTGGGTGAGCTTGCTCTTCGTGCTGAAACAACTAAAGCGGGGCAATGGCCTTGCTTATTTCTTCAACTTCAAAATGCAGACTATTTTTCCTGATTTCTGCATATCCACAGCACCTCAAACACAGCACAGCTGTGCCAGATTGCCTGTATCTGCTTTCCAGTTTCAGCTGAGACCCCAAAAAAGCACAATGGCAACTTGACCAGATGTCATGAGTTCACCTGTCAAACGTGCCCGTTTGGGCACAGTAGCCAAACACAAACACTGGAGATCTCCAAAGTGCTTAGGCACAAAGGCCTGGGCAGTTTTAACTCTACTCAGACAGGGAAGCCCAGGAATGTTGAGACTGTGTCTAGGTAGCTTCAACACCCTGAGTTTGCATGTAGTTTTAGCGCTGGCAAGGTGATGCTGCAGCTATGGTACAATGGAAGGGGAAAACGGACACCTGAAGCCTGATTGCTAAGAAAGCCAATTGAGACACTTTCTATTTCCAAGGGAAGACTCTGTCAGAAGACTTTAGGTGCCCTCTTTATTGGGTCTGTCTGTAGAGAGGTGCTGACAGGGCTCAGTCAGTGCAGGAGATTTCAGACAGTTTCTGCCTTGCAGTTGGCGCTGGGGCAGAAGGGAGCCCAGGCTGAACGTGCAGCCTCGCACTGCACTTATCGCATTGGGTCAGACGTGGAGCACAGCCCCAGAAAATACCAAGCTCCTGCACGTATGCTGCTTCTGCCCCCGTCTGCAGCACATTCAGTTATGTGTCCAACACATGCAAAACCAATGCTAGCATTTTCCAAGGCATGCCAGACCTTGACAAGGCACCAGAGCACTCTTCAGAAGGAAACCCCCACACAAATACCCTATCATCCGAGAGCTTTCTTGCTCTTCAAGTGAGACACAGCTCTGTCCCTGAGTTGATATCCCCCTATACCTTCCCCATTTAACTCTCCCTCACCTACAGTAAAGGAGCTTCAGCTTCCACAGGAACTCACAGCCAGAGGGACAACACTTCAGGAATCAGATAGCAAACCATCCAGCCTAAAACTAAGGAGAGCACCTTGAAGCTTACCGCAAAATCAGTGCAGGCTGCAGACCACAGACCTGCACTGCTGCTCCCAAAGTGAGCATCAATAATTTGTGCAAGTAGCAGTTTCATAACAGCCTCTGATATAACCCAGCAAGGCTTTCCCTTCCAAAGAAAACAGGCAACACAGTGTTGAGCATATTCATTCGCCAAAGAGAAAACATCATACTACTCTTCTTTCTGGGAGCATACAGATGAGAAGGTAGGCTCCCACCTGCCTTCAGAATTTCCAGATGCTGTGATCCCAAATGGCTATTGGGATGTACAGGAAGCAGATGCACTCCTAGGGAGCTGGGAACGAACTCCCACCCCTCTGTTGAAAGCAGTGAAACAGAGACAGCTGGGCTATAGCTGCTGGTCAGCTTGGACATCATCTGATGTCCACAGTCTGCATATCATAGGATTTCAGTTGGGGAGGATGTTTGCTGGACTGAAAGCCCCAAAGTTAACCACAAAATTCCCCTCTGCAAGAAGAGGTTCTGCCTGAACCCTGCTATAGACCAAGAAAAAGCATCTGACAGCAAGCTAAGGATGTGCCCTGCAGCTGTTAACCAGAGCATCCCAGCATCAGCTTGAGTGGCACCGAACAAATATAACCTCCCGGGAGACAAGGGGAAAAATTACATTGCCTTACAGTTCACACTCCGTATGAGAATGTTGTTTTTCACAATGCTTCCCCGATGCAGGCAATGGCTCGGAGCAAACAGCTGTTAAAATTAGCTTGTTTTTGTCTGTCTGATGCATCGTACTTGAAAGCTGAAGAAACGCACTTCTGCTGAAGAAACACACGCCCGGTGACCCTGACATAACACACAACGCTTCCTTGCTTTGCAGATGCTTCCAGATGGCACATGGGCCAGAAAACAAGACAGTGGAAACCACTCTTAGTGAACAGCCCAAGTCCTCACCCCTGTCAGCAGCGACTACTTCAGAAACACAAGTGCTCTTGTGCTGTGCCCTGCAATCCAGTGCAGCCCACCCTGGGACCACACCTAGTCCCTCTAGATGCCATGTTCAGCCCATGAGTTGCTCCTGCCCCTCTGTCCTGGTGGGCAGGGGCTGCATTAGGTGGCTCAGACCACAGCCCTGGAGGTCCTACAATTGATTGCCCAGGACATCTGCAAATCTGCCCAAAACAACAGATGTATACTTACACTTCATGACACACCACTCTCTCGGTACAATAATTAACACATTCTTTATTCATAATGACCGATTTTGATAACCAAGTAAACTATTGCATTTTTTTTCCCAGAAAACTATACCTACATGGCAATGACTGACCCATGCTGCAGCAAGAGACACTAGTATGTGCTCCTTCCAAACCCTTGTCCCTGTCACCAGACACCCAGGACATCATGCCCACCGATGGGCAAACCCACAGGCTGTGTGTGAGCATGTAGAGAACAACCTGCTCTGTAGTAACAGTTAACACTGATGTTGTTACCATCACAGAACACATACACAGCACACACAACATTAAATCATTCCTTTTGTTCTTGTGGATGCGATACCCCGCCAATGGCTTGCAGCTATAAGGATGTTTATTGCCTCTCCTTTATCATGGCAATTCATTTACCCGCTCATTTATCTTCTCTATTATTTCCTTTTAAATAAAGTTTCCTAATCCCACTTTCGTTAATCTACTTTGACTTCCTTCCCATTTTTAAGTCTCTGTCCATGAATGCAAACGGTGTCCAAATGAGGTCAGCAGGCATAGGAAGGATGTGAATGTCTGTAAACATGGCACTTAGAGCATCTTAAATGATATTCAGCTATATTTAATTACTAATATTAAAAGCAAATGTAAGACTAACTTCATACTGAAATCTTAAGTGTTTGCCGATACTTCCCATCAGAAATCTTCACTTGGACACTCTGGCACAAAAAAATACACTTTCTGACACCTCTTTGAGAAAAAAATTAAGATTCTGCCCTGGCAGGGCAACGACTCATCTCCAGTTTGTGTTTCTCCAACCTTTCAGCGCTTCTCCACGAACAGCGTGTTGTGGAGACAAGTCCCCAGACGGGGAAGTTTTCCCGGGACGCCCGGTTCACGGCCAGCACCTCCAGGTCCCCTCTGGGGTCTGTCCCCGCCTCCAGCTCATCCCAGGAGAGGCACCACCAAAGGGGGGTGATTTTGGCCCCTGCCCGGGGCGGGGATCCCCAGGACTCCCCGACCCCAGAAAGCCCCTCCGCGGGGGCTCTGTCCGCCTCCCGCCCGGGCCCGGCACTTACCGTCAGGCTACTCTCCTTGCTCTGCCGCCGCGGCGCCGCCGGGGACCCCGGAGCCTGTGGAGACAAGCGGGTCGCAGCGTCACGGCCGCTCTCGGAGCCCAGCATGGCGGCCGCAGCGCGCGCTACGCGGACCCCATGGCCCGGCGCGCGGTGCGGCTCGGCACGAAGCGGCACGGCTGGAATCGGCACGAAGCGGCTCGGCTCGAATCGGCTCGGTTCAAATCGGCTCGGCTCGGCTGGAGTCGGCTCGGCACGAAGCGGCTCGGCTCGACTCGGTACGAAGTGGCTCAGCTCGGCTCAGCTCGCNCCCCGCCGCCAACCCCGCCAATGCCGGGCGGGCCGGGGGCGGAGCCGTTCCCAGGGGCGGGCCGCGGGCCCCTCTGCCAGCCGGCCGAGCCCTCGGGGCGGCACTGGCCCGGTACCGGTCCCCGCCCCCGCCTCCGCCCCCGCCGTGGTGGGCTCTATGGGG
>VYZX01011759.1:11844-37111 GCA_013401335.1 Brachypteracias leptosomus
CGGCTCGGCTGGACTCGGTACGAAGTGGCTCAGCTGGGCTCAGCTCGCTGGGCTCAGCACGAAGCGGCTCGGCTCGGCTCAGCACGGCATAGCTCAGCGCGGCTTTGCTGGGCTCAGCACGGCACGGATCACCGCGGCTTAGCTCGGCTCAGCTCGGCTCGGCACTGCGCGGCTTGGCGTAGCTCGGCTCAGCACAGAGTTGCTCAGCGCGGCTNGCAGGGTATGTGGGTGCTGTTATCCGGGCTGTCCATGGGCTGCGCCCGGGGCTCCTATCTCCCTGCCCCGGCCTCCAGTCCCATGCCTCCGCACCTCGCCCGCAGCTGCCGCCGCGGAGAGAGCGGGGCCGGGGAGCGGCCAGGGGCAGCGGCAGCAGCGGGCCCAGGGCGCGGTTCCGCGGCCCGGGCTCTGCTCCCGTGGCCGTTGTGCCGGCCCGGGCAGGCAGCGCTCGCTGCTCTCTAGGAAGCCGCAGCAAGGCCCGGCCGTGCGCCTGCCGCGGCTCCCCGGGGTTCCTAGCTCTGGCTTTTTCCCCCCTTAACCTGTTGCCAAGAAATGTGGCCGAGCTCGCCTGAGGGATCTTGCCAGTGTTTGCGTGATGGCTGCTACCCAGGTCTAAGAAAGCAACCTGGAGAGTGCCTGGAAGCTGCTCGGCAGCGGGAGGGAGCCTGTCTCAGGAACAGACAAGGAAGCAGTCAAGGCGAAGCAGCTTGGGATGGCCCGGGGACAGGCAAGTGGGAGAGGAACTGGCCAAAGTGTGCGAGGGAGGCCGAGGGCGCAGAGAACAGCTTCGTGCAACCAACAGTTTATGGCCAGATGTTTTCCTTACTAAGGACTCCTGCAAAAGCAGCTCCCAGGAACAGCAGGCACCCAAGCGGGTGGGGACATAATCTGCTCTTAGAATTAATGGCACCAGCAGTTCATTACAGGTTCAGAACTGGTTATAGGTTCAAAGCAGGAGTGAGGCCAGGGCGTCAATTTGGAAAAACCTGTAATAAGGGAGTAATGGAAAGAAAGTATAATGGAGGCTGTTGAAGTGAGTGAGAAGAGCCATGAAAGGCATTTTTGTCAGTCTGATAGCTGAGTCAGCTGAGCAAACCAGTGCATGGCAGTGGACCTCCCATGGATCTGAATTGGACCAAAAAGGTGGTTATCAACTTAAGTGAGACCTAGCACTGTAAAAATGGCAAGTGGCAAATGTTGCTACAAAGGAAGTTCTCAGGGAGTCAGTTAAGCTGGCTTGGGTACCAAACCAACTGCAAAACATTGTGAATCAGGTACCTTGAGAAATGAAAATTTTTTTTGCCCAAGGATTAAGATAGTTTCTTTTAAAGGAAGTCACAGCCTCCAAATTTATTCAGGCTCTCTGAGGGAGTCACAGCAGAGTGTGGACAAGGGTGTCTGGTAATACACTACGTCAGTTTCTAAAATGCTTTTAACCTATTTTAGGTGCCCACATGCCCTGCTTCCAGCTTGTGCAGACTGCTTGGAGAAGGAGCAGCAGCATGGACAGTTAAGTGCAAGATGTTTGATGTGGAAGGAATAGGGAGTTCAAAGTGCTGGGCTGTATCATGGGAGGTGCCATGAATCCATGGGTGGAGAAGCAAATCAGAAATGCTGACTTAGCTGAAACAGCACACATGCGGGCAAGGCTAAAGGCCCCTACACGGGAGGCAGCAGGTGAGAAAGTGGGTTGAGGCAAAGAGGGGAAGTTGGCAGACAATACAAAATTTAGACCAACAAATAGGGAACATCTGAGAGCAACAGGTAACCTAGGTCAGCATGGCAGCAGCACACAACTCAAACGTGCATTTCACTGGGAGCTGTGCTGCAGAAGAACCTACCAGTTAATGCAGCAATGAAACAGAGAACTCAGGTCCAGTACTGCTGGGGGAAAAGTGCCAGCAGCCGGGGAAGCACAACCCAACAGAAGTGCAATCCACCAGCTATTCAACTGTTCTGTTTGGCAGGGAGCAGAGAGTTCCATGGGAGGAGCTGGAAGAAGGCCTGTGCTGCATCTGCAGACCTGCGAGGAAGAGTCTCCCAGGGACATGAAGTGGTGCAAGAAAAAGTGCAGGGATAGTTATAGAATATTTGGTCAAACAGGCAAGGGAGACTGTCCAGGGGTCAGCGTCTTGAACGCTTGCCCAGAGTGATGAGATGGGCGAGGCATAGGCTAAGTAAGGCACAGAGGAGGGCCTGTAAAAGGACATGCGGGAATGGATGAAGTAATTGAGAAAAAAGCTTCAGACAAATTCTTTGTGAATGCTGTCTTTGGGAGGGAAAGCTGGAGCTGCAAGGAAATACAATGGGATACAGACATGGGCTGATATGCAAGTTGAGAGGACTGTGCTGGAGACAGGTCCAGGCTTTAGGCTGGAGTGGCAGGGAAATTTGTAGTGTTGTTAAAAGTGACTGAAGTGGCCTGGGTGATTTTTCTGAAAATGGTGATAGCACAAAATAATCCCAAGTATCTTGGCATTTTGTACTGTGTTACCAGTTAGGCACAAAGACTAACTATTCTAGATGCAACAAATCAGTCTGATCTGAGAGTTTCTAAAAGAAAATGCTTCTTGACCTCCTGCTCCGGCTGGATTCCTAAGCTACTTAAGGGAACGCTCATTTATTCTTGGATACCACTGTTGGGATTTTTCCCCAAAACTTACCTGTGGGTCCCCACTGGGTTTTCGGAGGCTCATATGACCAGAGTCGAGCTGGTGTACTGGGGTCCCAGAGATGTGGTAGCCATTCACTGTAAGAATAGATGGAGAGTTATCAGGCTTGCTGCTGGTAACAATGAGTAATTGCACCTTTTAAAAACTAATCACATAATTGAGTATCCAGATATAAATCACACTGCCTTTTCTAAGTCACCAGTGTTCACTGCCTTCAGCCTAAGAAACTATGTCTGCTTCTCCCCATCTCAACAGGCTGGCAAGGTGTTGTGTTAGCTCCAACTCAGAAAGACCCCAGAGCTGGACTTTACAGAAGCTCAGCCCATGGGCCCACTCCACCCTCAGGATCCTGCAGCAGGCTCTTTTCACGAGCTGACTTGGAGCTGGAAAGAGCCAAAAAAAAGAGACCCCCTCCCCCACCCCATCCCACCTCCCCCCCAAACTCAAAACAGTTCCCATAGCGCTGTTTGATAAAACAATGTGTTTGAAGAAGTAGGGTATGTTGTATTTGGTTTGTGTGGCAAGGTTTTGGTAGTGGGGGGCTACAGGGGTGGCTTCTGTGAGAAGCTGCTAGAAGCTTCCCGTGTCTGAGGAAGCCAATGCCAGCTGGCTCCAAGATGGACCTGCTGCTGGCCAAGGCCGAGCCCATGAGCCACAGTGGTGGCACCTCTGCGATAATGTATTTAAGAAGGGGGGAAAAACCTGCACAACAGCAGCAGCAGTTGGAAGATAGGAGAGAGAATATGTGAGGGAAACCACTCTGCAGACACCAAGGTCAGTGAAGGAGGTGCTCCAAGTGCCAGAGCAGCCCATGGTGAAGACAATGGTGAGACAGGTTGTCCCCCTGCAGCCCATGGAGGTCCACAACGGAGCAGATATCCACCTACAGCTCATGGAGGACATTGTGCTCGACCAGGTGGATGCCTGAAGGAGGCTGTGAGCCCTTGGGAAGCCCATGCTAGAGCAGGATCCTGGCAGGACCTGTGAGGCAGGAGCCCATGCTGGAGCAGGTTTGCTGGCAGGACTTGTGACCGCAAAGGTGACCCATGCCAGCATGAAGGGCTACACCCTGTGGAAGGGATCCACGCTGGAGCAGTTTGTGAAGAACTGCAGCCTGTGGGAGGGATTCATGCTGGAGAAGTTCATGGAAGACTGTGTCCCATGGGAGGGACCTCAGGCTGCAGCAGGGGCGGAATGTGAGGAGTCCTCCTCCTGAGGAGGAAGGAGCGGCAGACACAATGTGTGATTACCCTATCACACAATGTGTGATAACCCTAACCCAACCCCCAGTCCCCATCCTCCTGTGACACTCAGGGGGTGGAGGGAGAGAAAATAAAGAGTAAAGTTAAGCCTGCAAAGAAGAGAGGGGTGGAGAGAAGGTGTTTTTTAAGATTTGGGTTTATTTTTCATTGTTCTGCTCTAATTTGATTGGCAATAAATTAAATTAAATTTTCTCCAAGTCAGGTCTGTTTTGCTGGTGATGGTAACTTGTAAATGATCTCTCCCTGTCCTTGTCTCTACTCGTGAGCCTTTCATTATATTTTCTCTCCCCTGTCCAGCTGAGGAGGGGAGTGACAGAACAGCTTTGGTGGGCACCTCGTGTCTAAGCAAGGTCAACCCACCACATATGTAAAAAGCTCTGGTTTAATGGAAGTGGGCTTTTCATGTCAAGAAAGCAAGCCTTGTAAGATGTTTACAGCTCATGTATACAACTCAATTGCTTTACTTTTTTTAAATATTGAGCAAATAATAATGCTCAAAGTAGGGTTAAAATAAAATATATGTTAGAAACCCTTCAGTCACAACAAAATGTGCAGCCTTCAAGCATACTTCCCACTCAGCTCTGCTGATAAAGAGGGGCATCAATTTAAAAGAAATGTATGAAAACCATCCTCTAGATTGTGTTATTTACAGTCAGCTGGCAGCAACAGCCTTTGCTTTTAACACTTAACACTTTAACACTCGCTGGGCCACCATCTGCCTCCATGCTCCAAGGAAGGAGACATCTCAGCTCTGAGCAGACCCTTCAGACAGCTGGACAGAAGATGCATCAGCAGGGAGACAACAGGCAAGAAGCTGCATACTCTGCTACACTCACATGACCATGTACATTAAGTGTACATCCCACGTAATCACAGCATTTTCCTTTGCTCTGCTGAGTGGTAGAGATGGAGATTCACCCAATGCAGTGGTCAGGCACAACATCAAACAGTACCTGCAGAACTCTTCTGTGACACAGGGCTCTTTGGAGTTCCAGGCACACTGCTTGGCCGCTCCCAGGTCGTTTCTGTTGAAGGGAAACACCAATGTCAGGGTGATGGAGGCCTTGCACACACACCAGTTGACGTCTATTACATGGGTACAGATGGGTCTGACCCTCGGTTCTCTGAACCAGGTTCTCCCCCTGTGAGGAAGGTGCCTGCACCTCCCTGCACTTCCCATCCTCTCCTATCTCCTTCTGTTGCTCCACAGCCTTGGCTCCCTTGGCAGCCAGCTGGGATGAGTGGAAACAGCAGATTGGGAGCTGCATCACTGGTTCTTCCAGTGCACATCTGCCCCAGGGCCATGCTTGGCTAGAAAGCAGGGATGGAGCTGCAGCACAGATCGCTGTCTGTAAGCTGCAGCCCCAATCTGTGCAGACAGCCTCTCCAGGTGTGGTGAAATGAAGCCCAACCCGGGGATCCTACCTGCAGCCCCCCTTGGGGACACGGAGCCCTGCCCAGCTGCAGCACAGCCACCCCTGGCCCTTACCCTGGCAACAAGGACCAAGGGGTGGCAAAGCCTTTGCCTCTGCTCTCTGCATGAAAGGCAGCTGTGAATGACTCAGAGGTGTGGTTTTAGTGACATGTACACAGACTAACATTTTTTTTTCCCCTCAAAAAAACTATTTCCCTGGCAAATTTCCTTTTTTTCCAGTTGGGCCCTTTAGCAGCTGGGATATGCAAATGGATGTTGCACTGATTCTGAACTCAAAAGGACTGCTGCTGCTTTTCCCCTCCTAGTGTCCTCTGTAGTTTAACCATTCTGCTCATTTTCTCAGGAAACGGAAAATTATTTCTGACCACATGCTAAATACAGAAGATTTAAGTGCAAAATTTTGTAGAAGTCACAAACAGCAGACAGTGGAGTTAGAACAGCAGCTTCTGCAGAAGTCTAGCTAGAAAGCCCAAGCCACCATCCTTGTTGAATAGACATACTGGTACTAAACTAAAGAAGTAATACTGACTGACTGACTGCCAATATCAAATAGGGAAACAAGCAAGTTAGTGTCATTAAGTCAAAGGGCTACTCTGGCCTCTTTGTTTGTAACTGTCATTCCCAAAATCCCACCCAACAGCCACCTAACCTTGCCAAGGCCCCAAATCCTGCATCTCTCTCAGTGTTCTGGATGAACACAGCCAAGCAGTAAAGGAGCAGGAGAGGCTGAGAGAGCCCTTGACCCCACAGTTTGGGGTTGGCAGTTGGCTCTTCCATCAGGGCTCACCAGGCTCCTGGTGAGGGCTTATCTGAGCCAGAAACAGGATGCTAACATGCTTCAAGAACCATGAAAGGCCTGTTGGGTAGAGAAGGGAGTACTGCTTTATCTGTCTTTAGATACACACTCATGCACATACATACACACCAGATGTCCTCAAGGGTTGCATTTGGTTTCTTTAGGGAAGAACTCAGGATTAGAGATCCCGAGAAGGATCCCCCCAGCTGTGATGCCCAAATCACAGGACACATGCCCTGCTTCCCCTCCTCCCCCTTCTCCCCAAGCCACAGCATGCTTTTGCTTGCAAAGAAAAATACTGTGAGGTTTTTTTTTCCTTTCCCTTGTAAGTACAAAACCTGGTGGACTAGAAACTTTGATGAATCACAAGGCAATATTTAAATTTTACTCAGCTCTTTGTGAATTGGGTAGTAATTAATAAATTCCATGCTAGGTCAATGAGGAAGAATTGGAATGTGTTTTAACTAAACAGAAGGAAAACAAATGCCAAGAGTTGTCTTTTATGACAACTTTTATGTCTTTTATGAGTCAGCTTGGCTTGGCTTAAAATACACAAGTGCATGGTTAAATGAAGACAAATGCTAATTTACATTTATTGTAATGCAAAGGTAAACAAGAGAATATGCTTACCCACACTTCTGGTAGATTTTTTTTTCCTAACATACATTGATTAATTAATAATGTAAGCTGATTTGAAGAGGAGTGTTTTAAAGAATGGCTTTTGGAAATCCGTGCGAAGGGGTTGTGATTTCCCCTCATGCTCTGCCCAGACACAGGCAGCAGAGCAACATGTTTTTATCAAAACTAACTTTGACATTAGCAGTCAAAACAGTTACCTTCATATTTGACTTGGGGTTTTTATGCAAGTATATCAGTCTGCAATATTTTTGGATTTTGAGGCTGTACCTAAAACCATAACAAATATATTTGAAATGTAATTAATCAGTTAAAATGACCAGCTGCTTCTTGTAGTTGGTCTCTACTTTGCCTATGAGCTGTTGTGGAGCTGGCCTGAAGTGCCTAATGCCTCCTTTCTGCCATACAGAAAGCCCAGCTACGTAACATGAGGGCAGAGATTTTACACCTGATAAAGCCTCATGGTTACTGTAATTGTGAATACAACCCAAAGCATTAATCTTGACACATTTTCTAAAATAAAGTGATTGTGGAGTTGAAAAATAAAACAACCAAAAAAAAAGGGCTATAAAAATGCCTAAGATAGAAATAAGATCTTTTATTAGGTAGGAAATGAAAAGAACAAGAATGTTTTTAAACCCGTTTATTTTGAGTACTAGGAGAAAAAAAAAGTGCATTTCTGTGCAGAGAGCCCCAGGGGATTAGCCTGGGAGCCTTGAGCAGGTCCGCACTGCTGCCATGCCACCTGCTGGAAGCAGTTCCACTTACCAAGAGAATACTCTCACATGGCAAATTGCTCTGCATCTTAGTCGTGATTACAAGTGAATGAGGGTGTGTAATTTTTTCTTAACACAACTACACAGAGAAGGCTCGGCGAGCCAAGACAGGGGCTCATCTTGGAGTACCAAATGTAGCCTTTGATCCTTGGAAAATCTGAAGGCTACTCGTAACCCTGTGGTAAAACAATGATCGCTGCTGTTAGGAACAGATACAACATGGGGCAAGACTTTATATCCCGCCCAATTTTCCAGAGAGGATGTTGGAGTCAAGCTAAAAGCTCTCATTCTGTGAGAGTGTCGTTTAGTGCTGGGACACCAACACCAAAAAGTTCTGTCCTCCCCCATCAGCCACATGTTAGTTATCCTATTTAGCCAATGAGACAAAGGAATCATCAGTAGTTTCCTTGTCACTCTCCAATCTGTGAAGGAGGTCTGTGAACAGAAAGAAGTCCTGAAGCCCTGGGAGGTATCTGGAAATTAGTTACTGCAAGGCAGTATAAAGCCCCTTGTTCAAACTGAAATGACGTAGCGAGAGGAAAAATAGTTACAAGACCCAAGCTACACGTGCCAACAGAACCAAAGAAGGTTTTCACAGATGTGGTTAAACATTTCCTCTCAAAGGAAAGCGGAAACCTGTGGTGTTTGAGGGAAGAAAGTTCACTTTGCATCTGTTTGGCAGAATGAGAAATGACGATGTGTCAGGCCTTCAGAGAGCCACCCACTGTGGGACATCATGTTCTCTTCACAGCTTCTGAGGAGGTCCTAATGCAGATGATCTTTGTGATCAAAGTGTAGCATCTGAAGAAGTAATTTCATGTCCCTTTTCCATGAATCCAATAGCTGTCAGGACAAAGCAGCTACTTCCCAGCCTGAACGCACAACATCAGCCAAACATCAGGGCTTTAAGGTCTAGCATAATCCCTGCTGAGTGTGCTTACATTGCTTTCAGGAATGGATTTAGTACCTCTGCATGGTGTCATGTGTAGTGCTATATTAAGAGCTAACTGCTCCATAGTTTCATTGACCAAAGTATGAGAATGAGACAGAGCAAGCCAGAGGACCTCAGAGTCTGCTTATTGTGCAGAAACTTTCCCTGCTCTTAAGGACCTGTAGCAGCCACAACATATCACCCAACTACTGGAGCTATCTCACATCTTTGTAAGTAAGCTTGGGGTCTGTTTTGGTTTTAACAGCAATAAATGTGTAATGCTTAGCGGCTCCAAACCCAGCTTCTGCCCTGAATAAAATGAAGCTGTGCAGGCTACACAGGTCACTGACATGGATGAAGAACAAGATGGAGAACAGCAACAGACCATGTCCCTCCTCAATGCCACACGAAGAAACCCTGCAAGCTTCTCCCAAACTGTTCCTGAAAACATGCAGAATTAGAAATGATATTTGAAGTAGCAGAGAACAGGCCCCACAGTCCCTACCTCATCTCCTTTTGGTCAATGCCAATTTATTTTTGCCAATGGCATACAGGAATTACCTGTATGTTCAGGCAGTTTACAGACCTCCTAGCCTTCCTTTGCTGCTCCACCGCATCTCCATAGGCTTTCAGCAAGGTTTGCAGCCTGTTCATGGCTCCCCAAAGTACAAAGATTGGTTGGAATTGTGAGTCTAAGGGAATGCCAACAGCTCTGCTTTGGAGGCAAGTGTCCTTTGACAGTGCAACTCTGCACTCCCCAGTCCCAACCCACAGGATTCTTGAAGACACCATCTCCAGCTGGCTCTGCTGGAAGCAAACCTCACCTCGCCAGCTGGAAACAAAGTGCTGTCAGTGCTCTCATATCTTATCTCCCCTTCCCCATATTTGTGATGAATTGAAAAGAATTTCATGGCACTGCATTTCTTCATATTCCTGGGAGAAAACAGTCCACAGGAAAGGCAAGGAGAGGGTGTGGGTTTGTGCACGTGAGGAGGAGAAATCCCTTGTGATGCCCTGAGACTTGAAGCAAGCCATTCAAAACATTAGAAGCAGAAGGAGTGGGTGAATGAGAGTACAATGAAAATACTTTCCTCCTATTCCATAGAGGACATGTAGCACAAGGAGATTTTGTTTCATTGGAATGAGGAGGTCTCGCCTCTGTGTCAGTTCACAAAAAATGACTCCAGGCCAGGAAGAACCGTCCTGGCTCTCTCCTCCTGGCCTCCTGCAGACTAGAGTCTGAGGACTCTTCTGATTCAGCACAGCAGCTCTTCTGGCTTTGTGGTCCAATGTTTTGGTCCAGTGAGCCCTACAATACTGCACCCAATATGGGTCACCTATAGCAACATCAACTCAAAAGGCCCAACCAACCAGCCCATGCACGAGCCTCTGAACTGCAACATGGTCCTCTGCACGGTATCCTCACACTCCTCCATGGGTGTCCCAGGACCCTGACCTTTAATTCCATTCTCATACGTAATGAAAAGAGACAAGAAAAGCAGGCAGAGGTGACAGATGCAAATATCTGCACCTGCATGAAACACGAGATCCAATCTCACACGTGCTGAAAGCAGAGCACCATGCAGTGAACTAGTTCAGCAGGAGTTGCAGTGTTAGAACTGAAATTCAGCTCCATCCTACAGGCAATTCAATAAAAGACACTGAGCCTGTCACAGCTTTTATCCATGATCCCGAAACAGCACCGTGGAGACAGGCACCATCCAAGAGTTCTTGAAATCTTCTGTCCATGTGTTGAAGGTAGAGGTGCTTGTCACTACCTGAACAGCATGGGAGAGGCTGCTGGCAATAGTCCTTACTTGATCTTCAAAACGAGCACTGGGACCTGCACCATGCCTCCCCTTTTGCAAACACCGTGCGACAACAGCAAGCCCTTCACTGCAGGCTTAGCAGTGAAAATCCTGCTATTTCCAGCACCTACTGGGACACACTTTGTTTTTCTAGGTTTTAGGCCACTTTAACAGGACAGGTTTCTATACCACCCTTCAGCTAGGGGACCCTGTGTCAGAGGGAAACTGTCATTAAAAGTTTTATCTGTATGAGAAGAAAAACACGTAATAAAAATGCTTGACATCTCTTAGGTGTCTCCACAGATGACTTACTATTTCAGCTGCAGTTCATAAGTTTAGCTGGAGTAGGTGTTGACCGTAGCTGGTGAGACATGAAAGAAAAACCTCAATCCACAGACTAAATCCTTCCAAATTCCTTAACTGGCTCAGAGAGATGAAACAATATTAGGAAGTACTAGAGTAGGCTGTGGTTGTATTCCAACCACTGATCTCTCACTTTGGGTCTAGCAAGTACTTCAGAAGAGGCAAGAGCTGTCTGCAAGTGAACTTCCTCGCTGCTTTCCAGCACAGCAGTACTGGTTGTCTTCAAGGAGAGAGCCCCTCTGATGAATCTGGCTTTGTCGAGCCCCAGGCTGACGGGCACTCAAGCTCTCAGGGATGCAGCAAGGTGTGCTGGGCAGGAGCTCCAGGAACATGCCAGCCTACCCGAACCACTGCATCACCTCTCAGATAAATGGCATGCTGTCAGCTCACTTAGAGGTTGCTTTCTAACCAAGCAAAGATAAAGTAAGTCATGTTTGTTCTCTAAAAATAGAGAGTTCAAGATTCAGTAAAGGTTAGAGGTAAAGTTACAAAATGACCAACCATTAATAGCCTTAGTGCCACTCTTAGCCAGATTCATTCCAAGCTGTGCTTGGGCTGCCAAGATATATCTCATATGCGTTTCCACTGGACAACTGGTCACTCTTGGGATTCCCCCAGTTCCCTTCCCCACTTACAACAGCATCAGTGAGAACACAAATACCACTGTGATCACAGGGTAAAAAATTCCCCTACTTAGTATGTTGTCATCCTCCAATTTGCCAGTGAAATGCATCATTATTAAAGTTGCTTTCATATTCTTGGTTAAGGTCTAGCTTACAGTGGTGCAGTAGGGAGGTTTTCTTTGCACCAGGTGCTTCTTGATTTAATCCTTTTTATATGCTCGCAATGCTTAAATATTATGTGTCTTAGGAAAGAAAAGTTGAAGCTTGTGACACACTAATGTTACAGTGCTCTCAGCTCTGCCATTGCACAGAAGCTGTGAGACATAAATTTAGTGAACTATATAGTTTACGATGGAGAACCTCAAAGCACATGGAAATCCCTTTGAGTTTCCATGAGTATTCTCTGACCCAATGAGTGTCCTAATATCAAAGGTGTTACAAACAAAATGACAGCAAATGCTGCTACCATCCCTTATCTACCCACATTGCGCCAGGCATTGTTCATGCCAACAGCCTATGGGCAAAGGCACAAGTAGGACAAAGACTGTTGGAATTTCCAGCTGTGAATTCCAGTGGAGCTTAAGACATGTCAGTGCTTGACCACTTAGACTGGATTGTTTTAGCAGGTACTGATGTGGTGACCTGGGAAATTTACTTGCAAGACAAAGACAGCACTATGATGGATGGAGAGAACCCTGCTGCTCACGAGCCATAGGATGTCTAAGTCCCTCAGCACTAGGTTTCTGAGGGAAAAGCAATGTGTTTATGGCCCTGAGTTTTCAGCTATTGTTTGGGCCCTGACTAGAAAAGCATTATCTATTGTTTTCTGCTCTTCCTGAGGTCAGTAGGCAGGCTGCACGTTGCAGTGGTTGCACTGCTGGATCGGAGACTTCATGAGGGTTAGGAACTTCAGTGGAAGAAAGGTAAGGGGTAAATCAAGATAGGCAGGAAAGGGTACCCAGGAGGACAGAAACAGAAAAGCTGTCTGGTGGTACCAGAAGGATACTAAGTAATACATATTTTTTAAGGCAGATCAAGACAATTTTCCTAGAACCCTGAAATGCTGGATTTGAGATTCCTTTCCAGCAAATGGTTGCTTGCAGCTACACATTTCAGGACTACCTGAAAGTTCATGCCACAGAACTTGCTGTTGCAGGTGGCATCTTACTAACAATGTTTGTGATGATGAGAATATATGGACCTTAATTAGGATCAAGATAAGGTGAAAGCAGAATTCCTGCTTTCCAGGAGATGAAAGCTGTTTAGTAAATGGGAAGGACATAACGCCACAGAGAAGAAAAGCCTAGAAATAAGGGCACACCTTGTAAGGCTGACCTCAGCTGAGAATGTGAGATGGCAGCAAGCCACACACATGCTTGTATCATAATTATATGTCATCTTTAATGTGAAAGAGAAGGTAGCTGGGGTGCTATTGTTTGACTAATGCAAGAGGTATTACAGCTGCAGCACATCAGAGAATTTCTTCAGCATAATAAAATAGTTTCCTGCTGAATCTACCACCCACGCACAGTTGTAAACCACTCCCAAAGACACTGAGCAACCACATATGGTTAATCCCATAGTAGTTGTGCATTCTGGGCACAGGGTACTTTTGAACTCAGTGTGGCAGTCTGATCCTAGGGCTCCCCTTTCAGAAAACACACCAAGGCCACCCCTGCCGAGCAGCCTGGAAAGTTTTCCATGTTCTCTTATAGCCTGGGTTGTGCACAGTGTCATCTGCTTGGCCAGCTCCATCCAGTCAATGGCTTACAGCAGTGCGTCTGAGAAGAGGATTAACAGGATGTCAAAACAGAGGAGGTCGCTAACCCCAGTTTTCTTACAGGTAGATAAGTATTGTCCACACACAGAAGATGGTTTTACGAGGGTATGTGAAGCACACAATTCTTTACACCTTTCAGAGACTGGATAGCATCTCCACCCTCCCGCCCTGGCTGCTTCTCACCTTCAGCCCCTTCACTTACCCACCCTGCCCTATATCTGTACGTCCTTCCCTATCACTTGTGCCTGGACACACATCCTCTCTCATTTGCAGTCACAACATGTAACTACAATTATTATCGATAAGAAAATGTCACACTAGGGCATGACTTCAGGAATACACATTTGTTTCGGATGATGCCAATGTCATCCTGGGAAGGGGGAGAGGCTCAGCCCTAGTAAGATGCATGAAGCTGCCAGCTGCCCTGACCCTGCCTGAGCCGAATGCAAAGCTCTGTGAAGGAACCCGGGCAGGGGAGAGCAGCGCTGCCTTCCTTGCCTTGGGCTCTGCAACACAAGCTGGAAGCCCACTGCCACCCCCCAGAAACAGCAGCAAGCAAACAAGCATAGTTATTTCACAGGGACTGTCAGGCAGGAGATACCCATGGTAAAAATGATTTCATCTCACCTACACCTGCCTCCAAAAGACCCACAGGTTGCCCAGATGTGCTGAGGGTTCAATGTAAATGTCAGCACTCTGCCTGTTTGCCCTCCCTTCCAGACAGGGCTTCTTCCTGTTTACAGTCTTCCCATCAGCTCATATACATGAAAGGATTTGAAAGCTTCACACACAGTGATTTTGCAACACAGACCAGCCTGGGGACATTTATTTCTTGAAATTCCAGCAGAACAACAGAGCTTCTCGCTGACTCGCCGCATTGGTGCCTGCCCTGGGAAGGGCAGGGACAGGGACACCCATGAACACAGCCAGGAACAGGCAATCTCATCTGAATGGTGAAATGGACACAGGCCCTGAGAGGCCAACAGATGCTACAGCATTTCATATCACCACTTGCTTTTCTTCAGTAACACCACACACAACCACCCCTCACCTGAGTCACAGGCAGATGAGGAGTGTGCATAAAGCACTGGGATATTCACCAAGCTGAGACTTGAGCCATAAATTTGAAGACCACAAGATAACTGGTGGTTTCTGGAGTCCTTATTTCATGTTTCTCCAAACAGATCAACACCAGAGCTGACTAGTGAGCCCAAGGAGATTGCAGATGGCCTCAAGGGATGGAGCCCACCACTGTTTGTTGAGGTTAAATCAACGAAAAGGGCAGCGCAGTTCTGGTGAGGAAGAAGTAACAAAAAGCCTGTGTTCCTGTTTTTTCTGAAGCAAATAAAGGAATTCAGTGGGCATCCAGGTTGGTTCAGAAGAAACATGGGAGCTGTGCATGAGGGTGTTTTATGCTCTTTCCTGTTCTCCTACACTTTTCTCTCCCCTTGCCTGCAAACAGGACCCCTAAACCTATCCATCCTGGGAATTACAGACCCTCTTCTCCCTCAGTCCATCAGTTGCCACCATCCTCAGCTGCCAACACCCTCCCCCATCCCCAGGAAGCAGAAGCAGCCATCCTTATAAACCCCTCTTGGCCACTGGGAAGGATCAGGTCAGAAAGGGGTGGGTTGCACACCACACTCTCCCTGTCCAGAGTCACAAGCACCATTGCTAGAGCCCAGACTTCCACTGCAGGGCAACAGAAGCTTCAGAAGATGGGGACAAGGGGTTCGGGCTGCTTACACATTTCAAACAGCCAGTACCTCTTCCCTTGGCACACACAGCGGGTGTGGGACAGCACGGACTGAGTATAGAGGGCTTGTGGGAGTGCAAGGTGCTGCGTGCCTGTGGGCAGTGACTGAGGCTGGGGAAACTTGGGAAGCATGGGCTTGGAGACAGCCAAACACTGTCTAGGAGATTTTAATGTCTAGAACTTGATGGGTAACAAATCCAAGGCAGAATAGTATTGTTCAAGGGCACAGGGACAGAGAGCTGAACAGCCAATACTGCAGGTCCAGGAAGGACCTTCTCACCCTCAAAGAGATACTTCTCAGAGTAACCACTGATCTCCCATTCATTGCTCCAGAGGCAGAAAAGCTGAATCATGCTGAATCAATCCTAGAGTATATCACACATAAATGAAGGTTTTTTCAGCTCAGTCCTAGTAGTTTCTAGCACAGAGAAAAGCTTTCTGTGGGACTTAGAGCTCTGTAAGACGGAGGTGCAGCTCTGGCCAGCTCTAAGCCATATGCTGTGACTACCTTGAATGACTCAAGGCGTGTTGTGGGTAAGGTGTTCTCCTCCCTGAGACATCCCTGAAGCTGTACTTGCAGATTCTGCCCTTCCTTTCCACTGCCTTCCTGCCAACCCCCACATGGCCTCCTAGGTTCTTCTTAGTATTTGTGCAATGAAGGTATCTGAAGATATGTGTACCTCCTCAACCATTGCTATGCCAAGAGGTCATATTTCTGAAATTTCCTAAACCTATATAGGCTTCCTGCCTCTGGATAAATATTTTTGCTGGGGTTTGATTTGCAGAACTGTTGACTTGACCTTCCAGCTCCTGTTATTCTAGTAATCCCCAGGAATTCTGCACCTTTTCAGACACTGAATCTGCCCCACTGAGCGTTGTCCCTTTGAAGGGTGAATACATGTGCAGATGTGTGTTTGTGTGAACACGTCTGAGTATTTGCATCAGCTGTAGGAATGAAGTGTTCCTACACTTAGTAAGAACGCTTGGGGGATGTGGCATTTTACCAAAGTCCTATGCACCCTACACACTCTTGAGGAAGAACGCCAGGGCAGGTATTTTGGATTTGAAGGGAGGTGTGCTTACCATACGACCTGATGGGAAGTGACTGTTGCACTGTGCAGCCCTCTCTGTGCCTGCTGACACCATCATGGCTTCATTCTGCTACGGGAGTAATAAGGGTCAGTAATCCCAAGCAAGGAAACTGAGGACATTTTTGAAGTGCCTCTCCAGTTCTAGGCTGTAAGCTCAGATCCCCAGTGAGATTCACTACAGCCAGCTTTACCTGTCTATGGAACTTATACTATCACTGGAGCTCTCCTCAGAGTCACTGAAGAGAAACTGGCACTGACAGGGTGTAGCTCACGCTACCTAGTTTAGACACCTACACCAAGAAGACAAGTGAGAGGTAAAGGTAATTAATTCTTTCAATGGAAGGGTGGCGAGATTGGAAGATCTTGTTCAGATGGAGTTGTCCACCTTTGTCAGGTGAATCAAACCCTGCCCTGCTCAGATAGTGATAGGGGTGGTGAAACCTATCCAAGGGCACAGGAGGGAGTATCCCAGAGGCCAGTCAGTGCTTTGGACTCTGAGAGCTGGCAGCCCTCCTTTGCACACACTTCCTTCCAGTTTATCATCCTTGCTCGCTGGTGTCCTTATTTGAAACAGAGCTAGAACATGCACTTAACCCTCCAAATCCCCGGACAGGTATCCTGACTGTCACTGCAGGCAGCAGAGCACTCCTTGCAGAGTTAATGATACAAAATAAGGACCATGACTGCTACAGAGAAGGGTCTTCCAGGTGTTTTAGAGTGGCTTGCCACCTCTCTCTGCTTTCTTATGTTTTGACAAGACAAAGCTTGGATGTCTGTAATGTTGCACAAGATAGATGCCAAGCATCCTGATTGTAATGTAATTGATGCAGACTCAACCTTCCTACAGCAGGCCATGCTGTGGGAGCAAATGTTAATACAGTTAAATTCTCTTGGGCTTCATTCTGCAGACCTTTTGCAGGTCAGAGACCTTTATAATGGTTTCAGGATTGAGTCCAACCAGTTTCAGAGGATGAGAAATGTGGAATGTTTATTTGGTGGAGCATCAAGTGAGATGGAGAACAATGTGCTCTCTTTTGTCAGCTGCTCATGTACCTGTGCAAATCTGTTTGTTCCACTCAGAGACCCCAGTTCTTTCATTACAGATTTTTCTAACATCTTTTTCCAAATAAGAACACTATCTCAGTTCTATTTCTTTCCACTTAAGAACCAATTTCCTTGTGTTTTTCATATGAAGACAATGAAAGTTAGATCACACAATATGCGTGGTGGAAATGGTCAGATAAGATGTAGGGATAGTAGAGGCAGATAATCCCAATGAGGAAGGACACTAACCACTGGAAACAGCTGACAGTAATATCAATGCAGGGAGGTTTTGTTGCATTTGGAAGTCTCGGAAGAATCAAGATGTTACTTGCCCCTAAAATCCCATTTTCCCTCCCCAGGAATGGGGATGAACACTTGAGTTCTCATTTCTGAACAGTTCAAGCATCAAGAGCAAAAAACCTTTATTTAATTCAAAAAAAGGCTTCTGTAGCAAGTGAGGAAGGCAGCAAATGGTGAAGCAGAGATGGTGCAGTGTCAGGCATGTTCAGAAAGGCAATTTGTTGGAAGGACCAATCACCCACGCCTCCTGTTTTCAGGAGAAGGGAGCAGAACTGCACAAAGGGTGAGCCCCATGGCACTAAAAATTGTAGAGCTTTTGCTTGCTGACCTTCTTCGAAGGCTGTGTCCCCTCCCTGCTCCCAGCCTTGCAGCCACCCCAGCAGACTGACTGCACGGTGCAGAGCCCACCAGCTGCTGCTGCCCTGCACACTGCCAGCTAATCCTGCCTTTCCCAGGGGAGCAGGAGGGCAGGACTGTCCAGGGAGGAGCAGGATCCAACCCAAAGTATTCCCAAAGGGAATATTCAGGGCACACACATGTAAATACACACAAAATGAAGCACAGTAAGTGTTCCTCTGAACTCATATTAAGATTCTTTGATAAAGCAAACCAGCAGTTGAGTGACAACAGCCTAGCTAGATGTGACATATGTAAAAATTGGTGGAACACAAAGATGCCAAATAAAGAACAACTCCCAAGTGAGTCCCAGGCATTTGTCATCCTCTACATTGATAAATATTTTTCATATAGCTTAGGCTTTACAGACTGAAAAAACAGGTGTGACAGGGATTTCAGAAAATCATTTTGTCCCTGTTGTGCCCCAAAGTAAGGCAAACATGAGTTTTCAGGGGTTTGTGTAGCCAGCTCTTGGAGACCTCCAGTGATACAAACTCTCAGGCAGTTCCCTCCTCCCACACTATAGAGAGCTAGGAAGAGTTTGAGTTGTCCTCATTGCAACTGAAGCATGTACCGTGTCTTCTAGTGATGACAGGCATTGCAAATAGTCTTCTTTGCAACAGCATTTTATGCACTTGAAGCCTCCTTTCATGTCCCCATCCATGTCTTTGCCTTTCTTAGGGCAGACAGCACCAATCTCTTCACATTTGCCCACAGGCCATATATTCCACATCTCCCATCGTTCTTACTACTCTCTTCTGGGTTTTATCCAACTGGCTCACATCTTTCCTGAAGTGTAGAGTCCAAACAAGATATAACATTCCAGCTGAGGCTTTATCATTTCTCCTTGTAAAGTTAAAGGGTTACCTCATGCCTCACAGACAACATTCCTGTCTATATAATGGAAAATGCTGTCTGGTCTGGTACTAGCACAACACTGCTGGCTCACACTCAGCTGTAGATCCTCCAGAGTCCCTACATCTTTCTTTGTAAACTGCTCCATTGCCTGTCTGCCACTTCATTATTTCTGATGAAATCTCCAATCTTAAGTGTGTCTTTGCTGAACAGCATCCTAATGTTCCAGCCTCTGCCCTCAGCTGCAGGGTGACTGAATTCTAAGCCTGGTCTGTGCAGCACCATATTCTCTCCCAGCTTCAGCTGCAGTTGAATAAGTACTCTCAGTGTCAACGTGCCATTCATTACTGGGAAGACTGACTAGAACAAAGCCTCGGGCAGATCCACGCAGGATTTCCTTCAGTACAAGCTTTGACAAGGCACCATTGATTACCACGCTCTGAGTATGACCTGCCAAGCAGTTTTGCACCATCTTATTGTACTGTAATTTAACTATGGTCCCACTCCCTTTACTTTGTTTTCCCTCTAGCCAACTTTCCAACCACCTTTGCTGCTTTTAAGACCTGTCCTGTAAATGAGCTGCCTTTCCTGTGCCCTGGGTCTCTGCTCACAGATGTGCCCTGCCTGGAGGCTGTGTAAATGTTCAGCCACAATCTCACCACATGAGAGGGCACATACCTCCTCCCACCACTGCTTGTCAATGATGGAAGTGCTAAAACTGCCATAAACCTGCCAAAAAGCCTGCTCTTGCTTGGACCCACCTTCAGAAAGGCAGTGGGTGCTAGCAAGGGCTCAGAGCAGGGTGGGAGGATGCTCTGTGGTGCTCTTACCAACCCAGGGCTCAGCCACAGCCCTGATCCTGATGAACACCCCCATACCCTGGGACATGCCTCCCAGTGATTGGCAGGGCAACTGGCTGGGCATGCAGGGCAGCAGGAGTGCTGCAAGAGAAGGACATGCCACTCAGAGGATGTCCAAATACAACATGTAAAAGAACAGACAGTGAACCAAATGCCTGGAGCTTTCACATATGCTCAGCATACGGCTGAGATAAGTGACTGTCTTCTACCTCGTGCATGAGAGACATATGATGGAAGGGACAATCAGAGGGAGAATGCATCATAGCTATGTCTAAGGGATGTGTTACCTGTATAAAAAGAAAGCAAGAGTATGGATTTGTGGGCTTCATGTTACAGGAGACCTTGCAGTGCTGCATTTGCTACCGAACCTCAGCCCTGAAGGAAAAACCACAATGTGGCACCCCAGCCATTAGCTGAGTTTAGTGGCAGGCCAAGTCTGGGTACCTCTGGGCTGGAACAGGTGGGAACAGAAACAGCTCCTGTAGCAGTCTTGCTGTTGGTGGGAGCTCAGCAGCTGCATCTTGGATGGAGGCGGCTGGCCCAGTGTCCTGGTGTGGCTGGCCAAGTGTCCTGGTGTGGCTGGCCAAGTGTCCTGGTTTGGCCGGCATAGGGTTCATTTTCACCAGAAGCTGGGATGTAACTGACCAGAACTCATCAAGGGGATATTCCATACCAGGCCACGTCATGCTCAGTATCTAACTGGGGGAGAAGGGGCTGAGCACCAGGTTCCTTGTGGTCAGCAATTGCATTGTGCATCACTTGCTTTATGTATTCTTTTATTTGTATCATTGTTATTACTGTTTCTTCTCTCCTTGTGTTGTCCTATTAAACTGTCCTTATCTCAACCCATGCTGTTTTACCTTTTTCTTCCAATTCTCCTCTGCTCCATCCCATGGTAGGAGGGAAGGAGTGAGAGAGAGGCTGCGTGGGGCTTTGTTGCTGGCTGGATTTGCACCGTGACAACAGGATCCCCAGGATGTGTGCAGCACATGGGCAAGGCAGAGCTTGGAGGAACTGCCAGCAGGGCTCCAGCTGAGGAGAGCTGAGGGTATCCCTGGATGCTCCCTGGATGCTCTAATTTCTTCAGGAGCCTGCCCTTCCACTCACATTCTGGCTACTCTGTCTCCCAGATCACTATCTGTGAAGGAGCACTAGCATGTGCCCCTCCATCCACTGAATAGCTCTGTTCTTCTTCTAGTTATTACTAGTTTCTCCCCTCAAATTTCTGCATGCTTGAGTAGAAGTAGAAGGCCTCTTGCCTCTACTTTGGCTCCACTGCCTGGCTGGGCCTCAGTGGGTGGGAGAAGCACAGAGCAAATAATACAGAAAAGCTTCGATAGGAGGGGTATTCTAAGTTATTCAAATTAAGAGGAAAAAAATCCCACATCAAAACCAGTCTCCAAAGCAGACAGAGACCTTCTGTAACCTACAATAATAACCAGTCATGTTTATTCTCTCTGAAACCATTTGTTCTCTCAGGAAGCAAAGCTCAGACCATGGTAGAGATACAGAAATCCCTTCCTAGGTTCAAAAAATTCAAGGAAGAAAAAAAAGGCTACATAAAGTACAAGCCACTGCAACAAAACTGAAGTTGTATAGTGCATTTAGATGATTAGGTGCTGAAGAAGACACCTTTGATGTGACATGGTGATTCTGGTCTATGTCCAGATTCTGCACCTGGAAATGGAAGGAAACTCCATAGAGCATTTCAGAGGAGCCTTTGGTCGATGACAGATAACAAGCACAGAGCCTTTCCAAGACAATTTCATGTTTCTTCCTCTCGAATCGGAAGCTTTGTAGATCCTTGTAACAGGAGACATACTCAAGGACATGCCTAAACTGCTCTGAAGTCAGAATCTCTTTCCACTTTGGGACTGAAAACAGGAGTCCTCTCTGATGGGAGGTTCCAAACAGAGGACAAGAAAAACTCATTTTTCAGTGTAACCCAGTGTAACAAAGTCCCTGGAAACAGTCCAAGTATGCATCCCAGAGTTTTGATGGATGTCAAAGAGTCCATCATTCTGATGCTGGGTCTCCAAGTACTCCATGCAGCAGAAAGCCCTGTGGGGGGCTGAGTGGATAGTGTACTGGCTGAGGTCCCCCACCTGAAACATCTCCCATAACCCCCAGTGAACAGTGCCTTGCTGTTACCCAAGTTGCCTTAAACCCACCTTCCAGCACAGCTACATTGACATACAATTCTAGTAAAATACTTTATTCACAACACCTAGTTTCAGCAAAGCTAGAACACATACTTGTGAAAGAGAGAATTTAAAAAAAAGAAAACCACAATTAAACGGCTTTAGACTAAAAATAACCAGAAAGTGCTCTCTCATTCCCTCTCAGCTCGGAATTCCTATCCTCTCCTGGCGTGTTGCTACACAGAGCTTCCTTCTCCAAGCTACCTTAAGCCTTGTAGCATCTGTTAAGGACAGTCCTCCATAGGAAAGTGCATCACACTGATTGGACAGTGCTGGAAAGCTCCTTGGCTCAGGGAAGACTCCTTCTTAAGCCCTTTGAAGAGGCTTCAGACAGATTTAATCTTTCACTCTGAATCTTGCAGTACTTATTCCTTGTCCAGGAGATAGTCTGGCCATTTGTCTTCATTAAAATAAGGACTGCTTCACTCCCTTGGAGATGCAAATATTTCTTCCTCAGATGGTTGGGATCTACTTTGTTTGTTTGACGGACTGGTTAACACTTTGTTGACTTGAGAAGTTCCTTTTTCCTCCCTCCAGTGACTCACTGGCATGTTTAGCTATGAACTGTATCTTACACAGAGTCTTGTATTTTGTAACGGTCTGTACATTAACAAGTATACATGTTGCACCCCTCTATACGGGGTTATCTTCTCAAAGAGCCTACATTTCATCCACCCCGCTGAAGCTGGACCTCTGTCCAGCAAGGATAATTTATCGACACAGTTTGTCAGGATGTGCAGTGTCCTAGCAAGAGACGCTCATGTCCTCCATCAGCACCTAGAGTAATATTCCCTGACCTCTCACAGTCCCTGTCATGTGTGTGGGGCCTGAGAAAAATCATCATTTCAGAACATCTCAGCTATGGAATCAGAGGGGAAAGACCATGGGAAAGCAATGTGCACAGGGTCTGCAGTGTCTCCTGATGAGTTAGCAATGTCCCTTCTCTCCCAGCAGAGACCAGATGTGCATTCTAGCAGCGGCTGTCACCCCTCCAGTGGTTTTATAGCAAATCAACATGGAGTCAGCCAGACACTTGGTGACTCACTGTGTGAAAACTGCTGAACATGCAGACTTCCCACACATGGTAGAAAAAAAAAAATGAGAAAAATTGTGAAGAGTATGGAGAAGCTCTTGAAACACTTCCTGATCACCCATCTCAGTAAAGAGATGACTGGTCCCTGAGAGATCTCAGAAATGGTTATAATTTTACAAACCAAGAGTTTTGCGTCAACTGCTCTTGATGGGTACTGGGTAATGGTAAGCAGAAGACCTCCAACCACATGGAACAGGCTGAAGGCCAGGCAGCTAGCTTCCACTAACCTCTGAGTTACCATGTTTGTGCACTGACCAGTGATACCTCCCTCAAATGCTCCAGTCTGCTTTCATCAACTGGTGATAGCTGTAATAGAGAACAACCTAGGAGTACATCTAAGACCTCGACGGAAAAGAGACCTAGCTCCTGACACTACAACAATGGTGCTATGGAGGCAGAGCAGGAAAGAGGCCTGTGAAACCCTGTGACAGAGATGAATGCTGGCACCATGTCCCCATGACAAACATTGACAGTGTTTATCTTGATACTCCCAGTAGAAGCTACTGCCAAAATGATGGGACAAGAAGCAGTTAGGACAAGTCATCAGGTGCAGCCAGTGAGCCCAGTCTGTGAGACAACAACCATTACTGTGGGAAATACTGTCTTGTCAGCCTCACCTCTGTGCCTGGGAAGTTCATGGAACAGATCCTCCTGGAGGACATGCTAAGGTACATGGAGGACAGGGAGGTAATCCTAGGTAGTCAGCATGGCTTTACTAGGGGCAAGTCCTGCCTGACCAACCTAGTGGCCTTCTACAATGAAGTGACTGCATCAGTCGACAAGGGTAGACCTATGGATGTCATCTATCTGGACTTCTGCAAGGCCTTTGACATGGTCCCCCACAACATCCTTCTCTCTAAGCTGGAGAATTATGGGTTTGATGGGTGGACTGTTCGGTGGATAAAGAACTGGCTGGATGGTGGCATCCAGAAAGTGATGGTCAACAGCTCAATGTCCAGATTGAGGAAGGTGATGACTGGTGTCCCTCAGGGGTCTGTGCTGGGACCGCTGTTGTTTAATATCTTCATTAATGACATTGACAGGGGCATTGAGGGCACCCTCAGCAAGTTTGCTGACGATACCGAGCTGGGGGGTGCAGTGGATATGCCAGAGGGATGGGATGACATGCAGAGGGACCTGGACAGGCTGGAGAGGTGGGCCCAGGTGAACNTTCAAGGTCAGGCTTGATGGGGCTCTGAGCAGCCTGACCTAGGTAGAGATGTCCCTACTTGTGTAGGGAGGATGGACCAGATTGTCGCAGTTGGAACAGTCGAGCGACACAGATCTCTTATAGCAATAGCCAAAAAAGCTCTTTATTACTGCAGGCAAACCCTTTTTATACATAAGGTTACATATTGTGTACATATTGTGTACATCATTCATTGGTTAAGCATATTACTAGCATGCTCTCTATTGGCCAATAGCTTATGCATACTCTTGCTCACAGTTAGGACAACATCCCTATCTTGTGGTTGCAGGTTCGTCCTTGTACTTGTTTATCCCTCATTTTCACAGGCACAGACAAATCGCCAAGGTTGAAAAATATTCTTGAGGCCTGCAGTCCAGCTGCAAACCTCCACACCAGATGACCTCTGGAGGTCCCTTCCAACCTAAAACATTCTATGATTACCCACGCCAGTGCAGCTCTACCATAGGAAAGATGAAGACTGCAGTCTTATAGCATATTGTCTTTGACTAACCACACGGCCCAATGAACACTTACTGAGTGTCAAGGTGCAATTGCACCATTAGACAGCAAGCCTTGCATGCTGAACGTGACTTCATGGCTCAGCAGATCCAACTTCATAGAACAGTCAAGGAAGAAAGTGCATGTCCAGTATGGGACTGGACAATCTGCCTATGGAGAGTCCCACACTACCAGTTTTGCAGGGACAAAGGTCAGAATCAATTAATCAGATTAAATCAAAACTGTCCAGACAGCTGCTCATGCCAGAGCTGGAAAAGGCTTCATCAAACACTTCAACAGAAAGGCCTAGAGGTTGTAGTCAGCTTCTGCTTTGTCTGTGGCCTAAAAGACACCACAGGTCACACTTCTTTGGCACATAATCCACTTTGAGGAAGCAAAGGCATTTGGGATGTGAGTATGATACTGTGATATAGCCCAACTAGAGTAAAAATACTCCCAAGCAATATCATCAAACCAATAAACTAGCCAAAAGCAGTGTCTATACAGCCAGAAGACTTTCAGGCAGCAGCATATTCTAACTGAGAAGGCTGAGAGAAACTGAACTTTCCAGGAACACCAGCTAGGAGGAGTGGAGGGGCCAGAGTGCCCCTGTACATGCTGCAGAAGAGCCCCATTGTCTCACAAAAGGCTACAGCTCTCCTGGAGGGTGTGAGAGTCTCAGAAATGCTTCAGTCCAGCACAAGAAACAAGAGCAAGCCTAACTTCAAAGCCAGTTGGGCTTACGACTACTCTGGTGAGGAGCTTTCTTATCTAAACAGAACTTGAATAAGTGCTCCCTAAAGCAAGGACCAGAACACAGAAATCCCACTTCTACCCTCTCTTGTATTCTCTGTTGTTCTGAGAACAATCGTAGAATCATAAAATCAGAATCGTCAGGGTTGGAA
>VYZX01011761.1:21235-43474 GCA_013401335.1 Brachypteracias leptosomus
TGTCCCCAACAAGTTCACTTGCGTTGGTCACCACTAGGTCTAAAACCACATCCCCTCGGGTAGGGCTGTCTATTGCTTGCTTTAAAAAGCTGTCATCCAGGCACTCCAGGAATCTCCTGGATTGCCTACAGCTTGCTGTGCTACTTCCAGCAAATGTCAGGGTGGTTAAAGTCTCCCAGCAGGATGAGAGCCTGCAAGCGTGATGTCTCCTGGGGCTGGAGCATGAAGGCTTCATCAATGGCTTCCCCTGGATCAGGTGGTCTGTAGTAAACACCAACCACAAGGCTCCCTTTGTTGTCATGATCCCTAATTCTTGCCCATAGGCTCTCAACCTTCTCATGGCTCATCAGTAACAAACCTCAGTAACACACCTGAGCTGCAATGTCACCTCGTACCAGTGAGTGAACTGTGCTAGAGAAGTCGCAAATTTACTCATTAAGCAGAGGGAACAGAGAAAAAAGCTGCCTAAATGCTAGTCAAAAAAGAGCTGTACAGTGAATGACTCAACCCAAGAAAAGCACATGTAGGTCACCATTAAATAGGCACTATCCTACCTTCAAGTACTTGGAAAGAAGTTAACCTAAGTTAACTTAAACCTAAGATTTAAAGTTTCTGGTCACGTATGACTATAGTTAACCCCTACAGAATTACAGCACTTGCTCATTCTGTACTGAATGGATTATTTTTTTAAGAATTCTGAAAAGTTCACTAGTCCAAAGGATGTAAAATGTTTTTTTAATATGTGCTACCAGAATCTCTCCACAAATCATCTCCATGCATGTATATTTAAGATTAATATCTTACAGTTTGTTTGGTGAAATGGAGAGGCTACGAGAAGAAATTTAGATTTCGTAGCAATTTTCTCCCATGGCTTTTCAGAGAATGAAGAATAATGTTCTCCAGAGAACCTCTCAAAACAATTGCCCTTTTTCCACAACAGCTGCCATTTACTTACACTCTCAGAAGGAGGGATACCATAGGCTGTCTCCCAGCAAAAAATAACTGTTATCTTGCTTTCATCCTTCCTCAAAGTCATCATCGATATCCCTACAGATAGGAAGCCACTTTCTCCCCTGGGGGCAATTGGCTCCATTCCCAGCAGCAAGAACAGAAGACAAGTAGTGGCCATCTTTGTTCAGGCAGTTGCGGCTTCAATCAGACTGAAAAATAAGAAGTTGCAGCCACAATGAGGGGAAATACACTTTTAGGGTCCTTTCTCTAAAAATTAATCTCAGTCCTAAACATCCTCAAACCTGCTGCATCTGAATTAGCCAACAAGATGGATACACGAAAGGAGAAAATAGATATGTATTTGAAGCAATGAAAAAAGGAAATGAGAAAATTCAGGAGTTCACAAAACATCAAGAATGAGAATAAACTGTGGGTCCTGTTGCCCTGAGTCAGTGAAGCAAAGCAGCTGTAAATCTGTCTAAACCAGCTCTGCATTCTCCAGTTGCTTTGTAGCCCCAGAAAGCATAAAACACCTATCACATGCCAGTCAATCTGCCCCTTTGAATTGTTAAAAGTCTACTTTATTTAACATAGATTTAGCCTTTAGGGATTTTCTTTTGTATGAACTGGGTAAGAACACTGCCTACATGAAATGTGAAAGATGGGTCAAGCCAAGGAAATCAAGTCATCAATTTGGAATCACAGAACATTTTACTGGGGGAAGACTGGGGAGGGGGAGGACATGACACACAGACTATCTGACACAGACTTACAAAACAACCTTTATAAATTTAAAATATGTTATTAATTACACTTATGGTAATTAACTGCAAAGTCAAGTTTAAGAACAGAGACAGACAACTTCATTTTTCTTGAAATTTTCTGTTAAAAATCACTATGCAGTAATCTGTTTAAAATACTATTCTGAAGTTTATAGTTTTACTATTCCAGTTGTTTGGGTGATGATTACATTCTTCCCCATCCTAAAATACCAACCAAATTCTCCTACCTTAACTTAGTAGTCCTTAAGATTTTGCTGCAGTGCATTAGAGTAGGTCAGATTATTCAGCTGAGTTGACAGTATTACCATTTCCTGACATCTTAGTGCTTCATTGTGCAACTTTTATCCTTAATTACATTTTGCATTGGAATAACAAAAAATACAAAACAACATGAAATTATTTAAATGATACTCTTAACCAGAACACACTAATCTCAGAGATGCCTGCAGGTTTTTTGCATTTTAGTTTCATATCTTTTTCCACATTTTGAGAAGCATACTAAGGAGACAGATAATTTGATGGAGTTTGTTTCATTAAATATTCTTTCATGTAGCACTTGGAATACTCCCTCCCTCCTCTCTCCACTTGCAAGAACATGAATGCTCAGTTATAAGAGAGTTAAACTGAAATATCAAAATTAAATCAATTTAGAAAGCAGAATTACACTCTAATCCATGAGTGTACAAATAGTTAAGATTTCTAGTTAAAGTGTTGGTAGAGGCAGTAGTCTGTAAAGTTAATCAAGTGTGCCATATAACATAACAATTAGGTCAATTTACTCCACCAGAAGATAGAAAAGCAGAATGGAAAAGAAGGAAAAAAAGTCCCAAACCAGCAAAGTCCCTGAACTACTAAGGGAACCAAGAGAAAGTCTACATGGCATGTCCAACAGCAAGGCAGAATCCAGAAAGCAGAACATGGGTTTGCACTGTTAACACCAACAGGTATAGCCAAAACTGCCATCACGCAGCTTTTCTTATTTCACTGCAGATAAAATGAGGTCAATGTAACATCTCCTGCTTATGCAGACCAGGAAATTATTACATTGTACAGTTCACACAGCACAGAGAGTATATTCTTACAACAGATTCACAAACGCAGTAAAACCATGAAACGTGAGGCAAAGGTTTTTGCATGCCCAGGCTTGCATATGCCACACTTCAGATAATGTCAGAGCAGTGATGAACAATAACACAGACCCTGCAAGGACAATACCTCATGCAGGTGACAAGTTATCAACATCTGAGAGGTTAAACACAGTTGACATACAGTCTAGCAATGGCTACAGTATAACTGAAGAGCATTAATACCTTCAAGACATTTCTTGAATGAGTGTGATTGTTATTCTACCCAATCACACACACTACCTGTTAGACATCAGCTTTAAGAATTACAGATCTACCCCTTGCAACCCAACAGCTAAAGGGACTTACCCATGATCAAAGATAGACTCTTGCAGACTAAGAAAGCAAAATTCCAGAAAATGGAGGGGAGATACTCAAATAATCCCAAGATAGCCTGGTTGGGGTTTTCTTTCCTTTTTTTTTTTTNTTTTCTTTTTTTTTTTTTTTTTTTTCTTTTTCTTTAATATGCAAAAGTTCCTGATTTGCTGCTGTTTATCCCACGTGTGAGGTATCTTCACTGCTTTTAGTGTTGTGACAATTCCCTTACTCCAGAAACACAACTATATTCAAAACTGCTTGACAGACAGGCAGGAGTATTGCAATTACCAAATCTGACAAGAACATTCACTTTATTCTAACCCCCTAGATTAGCACCTTTCCATATTTCATTTAATACCTAGGCAGCATTCAGTTATTTCTCAGAGTAGCATCACATAAGCCTACCAACTGTAATCATCAACTTCTTATTTAATTCATCTATCAGCTGGCCTGCCAGTACAGTTTCACAGAAGAAATGAGCTGAGAGAAAACAGCATCATATGGTCTGCTAAATCTGAGTGTGCGGGGGAGAAAAAGGGAAAGGAGAAACAAGTCCCAAGAATTAGTACTTTAACGCTTTTTTCTAGAGAAGTTTACTCTGTTTTTAGGTCTACATTTCCAAATCACTAGCATTCAACACTTAACAGAAAAAGACACGGATGCAAATACTGAGGTATACCATAGGTAACAATGAATGCTACACCTCAGCAGGTTTGCCAGGCTTGCATTTGTGCATAGCTCAAGCCCAGTAAGCAGTATAGACAAATTCCAAGTCATTAATTCTTACAGAAATTCAATGAAATATTTCCGGTTTTCTTCCACTTGCAAAAAAAAGCATAAAAAACCCTAACGAAAGCAACACTCTATACAGGGAAGACTGTGCTTATTTAGTAATTGCTTAGTCTCTTATTTCCATTTATGCTGCTATAATTTTAAAGGTGATTTAGGCACCACCTGACAGCTGAGACTTCATGAAGGATGAATGGATTTCACCAAGTCTGTAATTTTGATTTGTTAATATCCTGAAATTTCATGACATTTCAACAGTAAAACCTGAGTTTCTACGACATTTTCACAGCAGTACAGAGAAAATTTGTCATAGTACAATTTTGAACCATGTTACCTGGGTGTAGGTATTAAAAAAAAAATCTCAATTACATTCTCCACATCACATAAACAGCTTTAGAGATTAGACCTTGCTTCATTGTTAATAATGATTAATACTGGCTTCTGTAGAACACACCTTCCACATCACTCACTGCTTTCTTACATGTTAAAAACCCAAAAACCAAATCAACCTAACTTTATTCCAGAAGCAGAAGACAACTGTGTGGTTTCTTATGTTCCCAAATATACCCTCATCATATTACTCTGAATTCCCTATGGAGTTGAAAATTTGAGTTCCCTCCTATAACACACTCCAATCTCTTACTACATCCCAAAGCTTCTTCCCCTCATGAGCTTACCTGCACAACATGCTGTCCCATAGTTCTACTCAGTGGGGACTGCTGGGTATATGATGGCACATGCTGTGGCTTAAGCATATGCAAGACTCTGCACAACTGGTTTGTGACCAAATTAAATCATACAATGCATTGGGTTGGAAAGGACCTTTAGAGATCATCTGGTCCAACCCCCAAATCACCATCTGCTGTACCCTTGTATGCAAAGCACTAAGAGTGGACCCCCATCCACTTAACCAATTGCATTGAATTCTTTATGAAAAAGTTGCCTTTAGTTATCATAGCTTCATGCACCGTATTTTTCATTGAAAATGGTCAAGAGATTCAAATACCAGTGAGAGGGGACAGACACAAGACAAAAGCATGAAAATTCTTACACTTTCCCACCATTGTCCCAATTTTCTTTGCATCTGTCTTAACTCTAGCCTAGAAGAAAGAAAGAACACAAACCTCAAATAAGGGACAAACTGCTGGAGAGCTTGTCCCCTTGAAGGACATGGGGAGACACGCTCACCAGTACAGTCCTTCAAAACTGCCAGTAAAAGAAGCTGGCAAAGCTGGAGAAGGGGCAGAGAAAGTGAGCCTAAATGTTACAGAAGCGAAGAAATTCTTATATAGCAATACAGATGTGCATAGCAAATGAGGTTCTTGAAGTACATATGCTTTTTTTTTTTCCAATGAAGTCTAGAAACTTCCTCAATTTTCAGGTTCAATCACAGAGATGGAGTGGTCATTATTAATGTAAATAGCCTTATAGCAGCAACATCAGACTAAGCACTTCTAGACAACCAGTATCTACTAGACTATGCAGCCTTTACTTCAAACAACACAAATTGAAACGCCTGTAAAAATGAATAAAGAAGATAAAAGTGAAAAATCTCAGTATAACAGGTCTAAATCTGTTCTTTTACCACATAACCTTTTTCCAGGACAGTGTATCTAATACCCTGTAACTACCTATTAATGTTAACATTTGTAGAGCAGGAAAGAACACAGCTTCTCTTCATTCTTGACAATTCTTGGCCAGACACCCAAATACTTTGAGAGAGCAGACCTTTAAAATTATGTTTCTGTCAACTCAAGAACCCATCTTTTCTACTCTTCAAGAGTGTGGATACGGTTCATATAATTAATCATTTCAAGGGGGATGTCAAAGAAGCAGCAACACAAGAAAACACACTGGAAAAAAAGAATCAGGAACTCCTGGGTGGGTGATTGTACTTGGCATAAACTCACTTGAAATGCTCTTCTTCGAGATGTAATTGAACCACTGTAAATCAAAACCTATACAAAGGCATACATATAAGCAATATTTAGAGCATCTTCCCCAATTTCTCACAGGCTCCTCTAACTAATAAAATTCAAGTATGACCTTACAAGCTGGCAAAAGGGCTTATCAACCAACAGCAACGATGATCCCGCAAAGAATGCGAGCAATACATCAATGCTAGGACAGCATATTGAGTTGACAGCAGCTGAGGGTCAGCTGGAATCAACAGACTCTGTGTGCTGCACCATCACTGACATGGTAATAGAGGGATCCGGGCAGTTCTGAAGTGATCTTAGTCAGCTATTCTGACGTACTGCCGAGAAAAACTATAGAGCACAATGAAAGTAATGATTTAAGCAGTATCTAAGGGAAAAAAAAAAAAAGGTAGTAAAACAAAACTTGAGAGGGCATCTTATAGCATCTAAAATACATTGCCTCATGCCAAAACCAGCAAACAGCTAGCTGCTACCAGGTCACCTCATATATATATGCATACACACAGAACAACTCACTCACTCCCCCCTTTAGACACAGAAGCCTAAAACATTTTGAAATGGGTTAGGACTTTGTCTGAGAAACCCAGAAACTCAGGGGAGAAAGAAAACCAGCACGATTGATAACAGCCTAGCAAGTTACCCTCTGAAAAGCCTATAGGTCCTTCACCTAGGAATACTGTACCTGCCCAGCAGTACTAGATCCAAAAATACTGCAGTTGCTTGTTGATTTATCTGTGCAGAGAGATATTTTCATGCATCTGGCAAGTCGAGATTCGCAAAATAATTTAGCCCTTTTGTGAGACTGTCAAAATAGCAAGAGCCAGGCATCAGATTTCTTCCAAAAATTAAATGGGTCAGACAGAAAATACCGATCAACTTTCGCCCAGAGAACAAAAATATACATAATAGCAATAGGTTTATAATGAAGAACTGGAATTTATTATTAAGTTAAGATAGCATTTTGAAGTTAGATCACCACTGCATTAGTCTGTAAACTACCTTACTTCAGAGCTGAAAGCAAAGTCTACAAAGAGAGTCTCATGATAGTTTGATTTTCCTGCAGCTAGGAATCAACACAGGAACACAATAGTGGTCAACAGGAATAAAATGCATGACTACATGACTAGGAAAACATCTAAGAATTCTTCTTTTAAGTGGAAAGAATTAAACATGTTTGGAAAGCCCATGCTAGAAGACAGAGTAAGCAAGCAGTAAACATGCATAGCTTTTGCATGTGAGGCAAGAATCATTTTAAAATCAGTGAAAGGTTAAATCTGCTATACTTTAATGATGCATTTCTGTAACATCATATTTCCAAATGCAACTGGAAGGAACTAGATAATGCAGACTTCAGCAAAACATACCTCAGTATCTCAACACTACTTTGCTTTGAAAATGCTTGCTAACATAGAGAAGGTGGGAAAATGGCTATACAGAAATGGATACCAAGAAAAGACTACTACAGTTTAAGGTTTGAGTCTTTAGTTCTCTAACAATAGAAATTTCTAAACAGAATGATCTATCTTATCTAATGAATAACCTCCACAGACGAGACCATACTTCCTTTTCCAAGTGAGCTAAAACTTCTCAAATAACATAATTTAAAGCAAGCAACATAAATTTTACTGACGTAAAGAACATTAATTGCAAGAGGCTTCTTCAGATACACTTGTACTGAACTCACATTGTAGGAAAATATTTAAAAAACAGAACCACAAGAAAGCATAATAGTGATTCTGCAGTTTCAGTAAATCTCTTGAAATAAACATCTGTATCTCTGTTAAAAACATTTACCACAGTACAATTACTTCAAAGTTATGCTAAAGTAGTAAATACAACTCACGTTAATTTAATAGATATGGATCCTACTCATAACAAATGTGCACATCGAACATAAGTTGAGGGAATTCTCTTCAGCAGCCTCCGTTAGGGGTCACACAAGCACTCTCTCTGCCCTCACACTCACAGGCTCAAGCACATCTGGCTCAAGGCAACCCAGGCTGACACATGGGCCTCAGTGCAAATGAACCTGAGCTGCATGAGCAGAGGGCAAGCTGCCGAATTGACAAGTACAGAACGTTTCAAAGTACAATAGTTATATTAAGTAACAGCTTTTTGGTCAAGTATCCATGCATGTGACTCTCACTTAGCAGCTTGGTCGTGTAGGAGATGGAAGCTAGAAATTCAGCTGAAAGATCAGAGAGCCAACTCTCACAGCATCTGTTCTCAGTGCTTCCATCAGCACATTGTTCCCTTAGTGCATACATGAAGACCACATAGTCTCTCTCCAACCCCTCATCACAGGGATCTCACTGAAATAAGCTATGAAGACAGTCTGAGACTTAGCTGAACAACTTCCAATATACAGTGGAGCACTTGTTGATATCATTCATTGTTATGCCTCAATCTGTAATCCACTTTAGTAGTGTGTGCCAAAAACTACTCTTCCTACAATCAAAAGAAGCAAAACAATCTAGGCATTAAGCAAAGACATCTTGCTCTACACAAATACAGCATTTCAAATAATCAGACTGTGTCATTTTGCTTCTGACAAGCAAGAGTCAGGCATGCTGGACTAAACAAAGAGGTTCTCAGACAATTTGTGAAATCTTAAGCGTGATTGTTCCTCTGACAAAAAATAACGCTATAACCACAGATATGTTGCTGTACAAGGTCTGATAAACAGAATCAGTGAGGCTCTTCCAGAACTAGTGAGATTACCCGGCCCTTTAACAGTCCTGTAAGAGAAGTAACACACCAGTTGAGCCAGGATCCACAACCAACACTGGAGTCTTTTCTCCTGCCAGAGTAAGGATCTCTGTAGAAGCAGATCTACTTCAAGGATTAATCATTTGAGGGGCATCGAGCTCAGAACAGACTGTCTTAGAGACTGTTTTATGAACAGAGGTTCTACCATAAATTTGACTCATTGACTAATTTGTCAGTGAAATGTTTCAGATTTACAGCCAATCATTCCCACACCTAGACTGCTCTGGACAATTTATCTACCTCCCCATTCATGTAAAGCTGACCTGCCCAGCTGTTCCTCAGAACATCTCCATTTTCCACACAGAATAAGATAAAAGGATCTTTCTGCTTGCAACTGGTTGTCTGTTTTCACAAAAGCTCACATGAAATTTAATAAACATCGATCAAATGACTGGTAGGAAATGAAAGAGTGAATACGTGTCCAAGACAACTTTTTTCTCACTTTGCTTGCCATTAAAAACAGCAGTGTTTTTTTTTAAATGGCTGATGCACCAATGCAACCCTTGTACGTAGTATCACATATGTACACATTTGAATGCATGCAATGACATCTATTTATTACTACTTGTGGGCGGCTTGTAAGATTAACAACAAATAGCTTCGCATTTGAAAGATGTGCTGATGGAAATCTTTCATACCATGGAACCCCAAGACCATTGTAGAAAATTGCACAGACAGGAAAAGCCAGATTTGACCATTTAACATTGACCTGCAGGTCCCTAGGCAAAACAAATCACAAATTACTCTGTTTTCTGATGATGGATGATTCAGGCATCTTTGTGTCAGTGGATAACTACACCTACAGACTTTGCTACCAACAGATAGCTCTTAAAATTTTGTGAGCTGCTTAACCGCAAAGACCTGCAATGAGTAAAGTATCTGAATTTTTAAACCATACCAAAGTTTACCTGTGTGTGCACTACATAAAAATTTGTTAAAAGTAAACTTACTGCATTATCACTTAGTATCTCTTGGGGAACACCAAAATATTGCTAATCGGGAATTTATCTTTGTAATACCAGTATCTGCTACACCAAGAGACTGAAAAATTGCTCTGACAATTAACCTTTACCTAGAACAATCTGGAAAAGCTTGCTAGCAAGCTCCCTGTTGGTATGACAGAGGAATCAGTGATTGTTTCCGCAGAGAATTTTGATAGTATAGCTTAACAATAAACTATTCTGCCTGGAAAATAAGAGGGGAGAAAAAGACAAGAAAAAAGAAAAACTGACATCCATCCGCTCACAAGATCAAACTTCTTTTATGCATTGTTGGTTTAATTTCTAATTGCCGTGACTGCTAGAAAGAATTGCGGAGTAGTGTAAAGATATTCAAACCCCTTGGAAGTATCCAATTTATGTGGTTAGCATGGTGTGGAGATGTGGAAACAGAAGATAACATGGCCCACAGATCTTTGGCAGGCTTTAAAATATTGTCTTTCATGGTAAAACTACTCTATTTTAAGCAGCTGATTGAAAGGTACTAATAAAGCATTTGGATTGATGTCTATTGGTGTAGGGGTGACTGGACCATTTCTAAAAGAATTTCAAGACTCTCGGCTCTTTTAATAGCTCTTGAAAGTCCTCTATTTAAAGTGACCTACCTAGTACAGGGGTCATCTGCATATTGAGATCTCTGTCAGGACAGGCCTAAGAAACAACTTTGATAAACCACTCATTTTACTTCACTGGTATCACTCCTCTTACTGGGGCCATAGCTGAGAACAAATGAATAAAATCTTGCTTTAGCAGCCATCTCTGAAGGAACATAAAAAACCTGCTTTGGTTCCTACAGCCAGAAATCTGGTTTGAGACCTGTAAAAAAGGTCTAAGCTACCAAAAAGCTAAGGTCACAACTAACGAAAGCACTGCTATAAATAGAGTCAAAGCTAAAAAAGCAGGCAACTTCTTTGCCACTTGCAAAGATATGAGGTATTGAGAGCTGTGGTATCAGTTAAAGCTCCTCAAAGTAAGAAGCAGCTGCATGTCCTGTGGCTGAATGAAGTTGGTTTAGATTAGGGCATCTCACAAGTTAGTGCACTGCAAGTAAGTAGTAAGTGCTCTCTTGCTGGCAATTCCAAATACACAGTGACTGTAATACTGATGTCTGCAACATCAAAGCACATGCAAACACTCATGAGAGGATCAGGTTTATCTTAGCCAATGTAAGATGCAACTTGCAATTATATAGGTGTTTTCTTCTTTTGCTCTTGGACAAAATTCATGACATTGAAGATTGTGTCTCCTTAGAGCAAACAACCACTGATTACAAAAAACTGACCATGAATGGCATCCATTAAAGCCATCAAATCACCAGTCACAGCACCCTTTCTACAGAACAACCTGAAGCTTCCAAAAGTCCCTCTGATGCACTGAGCTGGAACAGACATGCTGGTTATAGATATTTGGGTTCAAGTTAAATAGGCTTTCTTTGACTTTCTGAATCTGAATTCTTTCATTTCTATTTCCCTTTGAGGTACCTTTCTACACAAGGCTCCCTTGCCTTCTGCATATATTTCCTTACAAATCTGCTTCTAAATTTTGAGTGTCCTAAAACAGATATGGAGTGCTGCTCAGTAAGAGGAACAGTGTATAAAATGTCAGAGGGAATGGGCTATGCCTAATTATTTATTATCTAATTTAAGTGGGTCCCAAATGTTCTGGGCCACTGCCAGCATTCAGTATCAAATCACCTTAATCAAATTTAGATTATTTTTCAAATAGAGAGGCAATGAAGTTTTGCAGACATCTTGCTGCTTTCATGGGGCCCACCAGTGACACACAGACCCCTCTTCTGAACAGAGTACACTAAACCAACACACTGCCACAGACTAGAAGGCTATTTCTTTCTAGTTGCTCACATAAAACTACATGAAGAAACAATACTCACTGTAGCCACACTGTTTACAGGAACAAACCTTCCCAATACAAGGCACAGTGAGTTCACTCCCACTCTCCACCCAAGCATTGTAGTATATACTGATAGTTTAAAATGTTCTTGTGAACAGCATGATGATATGAAGGCTCTACATACAATTCTTTAAGAGTATTGCTCGTGAAAACTTTCCAAACCTCCCATGCAAAGGGTATCTGCCAACTGTGACTCTTGACTAGCTGCACAGTTAATTCACTATGCAAAGACAACTTTGGGTAGATTTAGATTAGAAATTAGAAGGAAATTCTTTACTCACGAGGGTGATGAGACACTGGAACAGGCTGCCCAGGGAGGTTGTGGATGCTCCGTCCTTGAAGGTGTTCAAGACTAGGCTGGATGAGGTCCTGGGTGGCCTGGTCTAGTGGGAGGTGTCCCTGCCATATCAGGCAGGTTGGAACTAGATGATCTTGAAAGGTCCCTTCCAACCTAAACCATTCTATGATTCCATGATTTTAACATAACTTGTGAAAATTTCTGAATTTCGTACTGCTTCTAGGTGTAAGAAAGAAAATATTTGAGGAAAAAAAAATCAAAGCATCAAACATCTTTCTACTTGAATTAAGTTTTCAAAATTCAAATAAGGAACTACACCAGTCACCTGAACACTAATATGAAAGTTATGACCAACTAGTTCTAAACAAAGTCCTTCTCTTCACATATTTTATTTTTCAATTTTTTGTAGGAAAAACTTCTATCTGAAAATACAAATTAAACATGTAGAACTGTTGCTGTAACTGAAACCATAAATGCCTTTTTTTCTTTAGTATCTGTTTGCAGGACAGCTATGAATAGTCATTTTCAAAGTCTTATTGATGGTACAATTATAGTTTCTGTTGTCATGCATTTGGCATGACAATATCACCCACTCATTGCTATGTGAAGAGTTCATGCCTCCTCTGCCCCCAGGCCTTGAAACAGATTGCTTACCAGTAAAAACAGTAGTAAAGCTAAAGTAAATAGAAACTGAAGAGATAACAGGCAAGCACAGAGGTAAAGAAGAACAATGTATTGGCCAAGAGTTTTTGGTGACATTATTCAATCAGAAAAAAAGAAAAACCTGGGGCAAAATAAAGCATTTTCCACTGCTTCTGTTCAGGGTTACATTGTCTTTTTGCTTGTTTCTAAAGTACAAGACATGAAAGTCATCTTTTTTCATAGATGTAGTTTCTCCTTAAATCACCTTTAAAACAAAACCAGATCAAGTTCACAGTGCTCCTTTTTGTGAGGAAAAAAAGTTAAACCAAAAACCAAGAGGCAGTCTCAAATATTGTATTTATTTGTATTTCTGATTTACAAATCTGAGATAAGGATTATGTTAGAAATTCAGATTTCCTCCCTGAAATAATCTTTCCAAAGACTTTTCTAAGTTACTCAAATGATTTCTCTTCTTTCCTGCCCTCTCCTCCCCCACACCATCTCTTGAGAACCGCCTGAAGGCAAATATAATTGGAACCTTGCACTTGCTGCAGACATGTCATGAACAAGAACATAATCCAGGGTCATCAGCAGGCTAAAGCCAGTGCACTGCACTGTCATGCAAAATGATCAGTGTTTGGATGATAAGCATGCCTACAGGCCAGCAGCGCAGCCAAGGCAAGCCTAACAGACCTGAGAGGAGGCAGTTCGCATTGTTCTCAAGCTAAATCTGCTCAGACTATCTACAGAACAGCTCTGAAAGCAATTGTGACTATTCGCCCCTCCTAGTTAAGAGGACAAAATCTAAGGTTCTAAGGATTGAGGGGGAGTGAAGGTTGAAAGCAAGGATCTGCTTACAGCCAGAGAAGAATATCATTAACTATTAATAACAAAAAGGCTGCAATGCAGACAGCTTGAAATCTGGTACAGCTTACTAAATCACAACTGCAGATGAGATCATTAACCTACAGTATGCCAGTAACAGCTTCACAGTTCAGAACCCTTACCTTGAAAGCTCACTTTCAGTGAGAAATTCATACATTTCTATATAGACCACACCACACATCTTTCCAGTGATACAGCACTTATTATGATGAGAGCTGTTTGAAAATTCAAAATTTCTAGTTAAACATTCATTTTAAAAGTAGATCTTTCTGAAACAGGATGTTTTATGCCAAATAATTTACAGACAACAGTCAATAAATCATAAATGCAGATCTTACTCAGTTTGCAGTAGCAATGGTGAAGGAAAGGACACGCAAGTCATGCATACCTAACAATGTTTCTTCACTAGGAAGAAATTAGGGATAAGTTTCCTCTGGAAAGAGTCCTGTGAAATCCAGCCTCTTATGCCAAGACAGTCATTTCAACTTCTTTCCACCCCACTTCAGAAAACTGCCAATCACTAAGCAGTTAGCACTGTATTAGTAAGCAGGACATGGCAGAGAATATTGCTGTGCGGCAGAGGGTTTTTGTTGGTGTTTTTGTTTGGGGTTTTGGGTTTGGGTTTTTTTAATATCCAGTACATTAGTGGCCTAGGTGGAGTACTCCATTCACATCTAAGCAAATCAATTTAGCTGATCCTACCTTCTTCTCATTCCCTGGACAGACATTTCAAAGCATATTGATCTGCCCTTTCAGGTGCAGTCTTCCTTGGTGAAATACAAGGTTACTGCTATCTGTTTTCCAGAATGACAGGTGGACAAAGGGCTAAAGGAAAGCAGAGGAGACAGTATGCAGGGAGAAGGGCTGGATAATACTGGTGCTATTGTCAGAATATATGATGGGCACTGCCAGGCTTCTCAGAGCTGCAAGATCGAGTAAGGAGCAATCTGGGTGAGAATGCCAGCGTTGAAGCAAAGTGGGGATGTTAGGGGAAGAAGAGCTGCAGCTGTTGCAGTGCTACAGTTGCCCCCACTCTCCTCACCACATCCCTGCTGCAGTTGGTTCACAGAGCTGGAGCTGTGCGGTCCTGTCCCCCTGCTGTCACCCCATTCACAGGCTCCACACAGCAAAAAGGAGCAAGAGTCCAGCCCTAGTGCTGGGTCTCACCACTTATGCGCTCTCCTTTCTCAAGCAAGGCGAGTCTCACAGTTTGGAATGTATTTTAAAAGAAGGGAGTATTTGATCACAGCTGCTCCTGCTTTGTCAAGCCTCTCAAAGAGTGGAGGAGGCTTTCCACACAAGTGCGTGTTGCATAAAGACAGAAAATAAGGTAAAGAGTCATTAACAGAAGATTTTTTGTGACATTTAGTTCACAAACAATTTAGAAATTAATAACATCGTTTTAAAGTAACCCATACAGGAAATATGTCGGAGATACAGAAATAAAGCACATATAGAGAACTTTATAAGAGTGTCCAGAGCCATAACAAAGAATGTCAGCATGGAAAGCCAACCAGGACAGTTCTACAACAGAAACTGCAGATAGTAGGAGAGTGGTCCACTTACTAGAACAGAAGAGGAACAACAAAGATAATAAATATGGAGTCAAAACCACATTAAAAAAAACCTGCGTGTGCTTAAGCGTTAACTTACTTCTTTCTGGTGTTTAATTTTATTTGGGAAAGTGAATTGCTATATTCAAAATCTCTGGGAGTAAAAGTAAAAACCCTGGAAAAAAATGTAAATGCTAACAAATCTCAAAAAATCCCCTTCTTTCTCAGGCCTGAGAAACCAGCACAGCTCACAGTTTCATTTCTTTTTCTAGAACAGAAGCTGGCAACTTCTCAAAGTGTTTGGACTAGTATTATTTTTTCCCCCTACACTTGAAGTTAAGCATTCTGGTAACATTTTTTCTTCTGCTTTCCCATTCCCACTGAACTTGGAACACATCAGGAGCCCAAAGTCCCACTTTCACAGACACAGGACAACAAAATACATCAACAATTTACAGCATCTGACCATAGTAAGAGGCAGTGGATACCTTCTCCTTGCTCCAAGCTCTGTGGGTCTGGAGTTCGGATGAAGCAGGAAGCAACTTTCAGTCCTTGTGGCTGACTAACAGCGCGGGCACAGATGTTTTGAGAGACACTCAGTCCAAATCAGAACCCGAGAGCTGTTTCCACTAAAAGATACGATCTTCTGCTCACAAGCCAATGTTGCTGAAACTGAATTTGCCATGTCAGAGATTGCAGGATCACTCCAGAAAGATCAAATTTTCTGCTTGCCCCTCACATGCAGGGAGTGTCTGTCAAAAACTCTGGGGGACATCAGAAACAGAAAACACCTAAATTATTTTATCAAATACATATTTTGGGACTGAAGCTCAAGTACTGCATCAATCTCCAATATCCACATGTTTAAAAATGTGCTAAAAATGTAGGAAGATGGAGAAGAGTGCTGAGAAGTTACTGAAAATAAGCAGGAAATTCTGTTTAGTGACTTATATTCAGATTAGAAACAGAGAGAGAGAAATGTGACTCTAACTTGCAAATATTACCAGGAAATAGTTCTCAGGAAAACACCAAATTGTAATAGGCTTCTATGACCTACAGGGCTCCTTTCACATTTTTTTTTAAGTCACCTTTATTTTCCGCCTAAGAAATGAAGCTTACTCGTGGTTTTATCAGCATTAAGATGTCTGCACAGTCAGTAGTCCCCAAGTTATACATATAGATACCTAAGTTTCACAGAAAATTGATTCGTGATTGTTTTATCCTTTGCTGTTTGTGAAGGCAAGGTGTATTTGCATGATGCAAAGGGATCATCTGCTGAGAAGAGAAATGACAATGCCATCTGAGCCACCAGAATCTGAGACTTGTCTGAAAAAGCATCTTCACATGACAAAAACCTAATGTTACATCAGACAGCTTTTCATTACCAGAATACTAATAAATTGATATCATCAAATAATTAATTATGAAGACTCTGGGCAACAGGAAGCAAACACGTACATTCTATTTTCATAAAGATGTTTTGTGCCAGTATGATCTCCAGTTTGGGGAAAACAGTGTCAGACGAACTAAGGAGCTGAGTTTCTTTCTAACAGGCTGCAAATCTGTTCCATTAGTTCTCAGCTGCACCAACCACAGTTGACTTTGAAAACCAAGCCAAACACTAGCAACGGTCATTGATGTTTTGTTTCTTTCAAAAAGCTCTGTACTTGAACAGAGCTCTAAAATCCAGCTTCATCTCTTTCCTATTGAAAGCCTGCCTCTGGACAGCACTGGAGGATCCCAAGATGTCATGGACTTTTCAGTCTGTAAGTCGCATGGATTTTACTCAAGTACTAGAAGCAAGACTCACAATAACATGTTCCAGGTTCGAGAGGATACTCTGNAACATTAGACAGAGACTCAGCAGCAGGCAGCAGAGCAGTGAGAGAGGAGTCACAAGACTTGAAATTTCACCCTGTTTTGCTTCTGAATACAAATACTAAGCTATTTTAACAACAATTAATCACTAACAAAGGAAGATGGATTCACTACTCGGAACCTTCAAACCCAGCTTAAATGCCTTTTCTGGAAAATATGTTTGCATTAAACATATTTTGAAAATCCAGCAAGACAATCTACAATAAAGCTTCATAGCCTCAATTATTCATGAGATCATTATTACTAGATCATCTAAATGGATTACTTTTATTGCCAACAGTACTGAACACTAATTATGGCTCAGAATTTCACTGTGCTATATACTGCAACGACAAATAAATAGACGTTTCTAATATATGAAACCTAGATTTTCTTTTTTATTATTAGTTTCATCAGTAAACTAAAATAGAATATACCAGTAAGTGCCAATTACACAGCATCTGCAGCTGCCTTGCATCTGCAGTGATGAAGTTCATTTGCCTAAGTAAACTCCAGAATTTTGGGACTTAAATGGCAACAGATTTATTAGCCCATAGTGCCACATTAGCAAAACCAACCTTGGAAGATAAGGCAGGCAAAATGTAGCTAAGAAAACATCAGAAAAGTGAGTGATCTGTGAACTTAAATACAAGCAGTATCTAGGCATTCAAACCTGCAAGTTACTGCACCCTACAGTTTGTCAAAATTCTCAGTCAATGTATGAGAACTGGTTCAACTGTGAGCAGGACTAGTAGTGAATAAACTGATTACTACTTAGCACAAAAGAAAATAAATCTGTTTACATTTTTGTTTTTGTTTTGAAGGGTTCTCTTTTGCAAAACACTAAGCTGTCTCCTATCCAAATGCTTAGCAGTTACATTAGCATCAGACAATGACTTGCCAGCACATCTAATGTCACCACAGTAAACACATTCTGCAACACAGACATCAAAATCCTGTGATCTTGCACCTTCACTTTCCAGAATTTAACATTCCTTGTTCAATGTGCTACATGCCTAATGGAAGCTAAGCAGCTGCTCTAATAGTGGAGCTGATTAAAGAGACATTTACAAAGGACAGAAATATCCAGCTGCCAGACTGGGACATCACTCAGAAAATAACCATCCCTGTGCTCTCTGCCCTGATCCACAAGGGAAACCTACAAAACTTATTAAAAAAAATAGTGTGGGAACAAACCATGAACTCAGTAGATATAAAGTGCCATAAACCTAGTAATTTTACTCCTCTTGATTCTCCTCTTCATGTTCCAGATAAGCTACGTTACTTTCCTTTCCCTGGAAGATAAACTTATTTTAGCATTTCTTTCACTCTCTCTTCCCATCCCCTCATCCCCATTGCTTCCATTTCAAAGAGAAATACCTGGATGTCAAAAAGCTTGTCTAGTTCCCCCACATGCACCAAGACATTTAATAATAGATTCTCTGTCTTTGAAACCTGGTTTTCCTATGTTCTAATGCAGTCACACAATAATATCCATCTTTCAAGGGCTCCTATTTTTTTTTTTTCCCCACACATTTGCCCAACCTAGATGATCTCCTTTCTCAGTCACCCTTTTAACTGACAGCCTACTGTATATACACACACACCATAAACAAAGGATATAAAAGCTGCCATTAACCCAGTTCAAAAAGGCTTTTCCTTATAAAGGCAGATTTCCTCCTACCATAGCAGGATAAGACCAAAAACCATCACCCATACCCTTAGCAGTGAACTGAAGAAGCTTTCACTTCCACTCATGGTTCAGTATATCCATCTCTGGGGACCCAGATGCTGCAACAGAACCTATCCATACATCCAATTCCTCTCATTGTGCTCTTTGACAAAACCCTGTGATAACCAACATTAGCATCCCTCATCACCTAGTGGGTCTATCACCACTTTAAATGATCTTTTCAGGAACTTGTGGCCAAATTGCTTTCCTATTTTTATTTAGCCACAGAGGAGAGAGAAAGATTGAGAAATAAGCCTAGAGAATGTCTATTTTAACATATTGTGATGATACTTAAGGCTATCTTGATTTTTTTCAGGCACACCCATTTTCAGGACTCCTACATCTTAGTCTGAATTCATGAATTATTACAACCCACTCTTGTGAGTGGGAGTTGAAAATGTGAAGAAAAAAAAAATAAAATCTTTTACATATCCAGCTTTGGTCCTTTTGAACAACACCAGTCCTGCACACTTAATTAAAAACAAAGCCAAAGAAAAGCAAATAAAAAAAAACAAGGGATGACAGAGTCACTGGCTTAAAAGCACTCAAATTCTCTGCCAAGACACAAAATTTTCTGTTCCTGCCTATTTTCCCCAGACACCTCCACCTCCTCTTCCCCATTAAACTAAACCAATATGTTCACACAGTTAAGCGTTCCAATAACTTGGTCAATATAAAATATTCATAGTTGCTCCAAATTATCAAACCAGGATAAATATTCCCTCCCAATTTGAGAGGCAGAAAACCTGAAAGGACGCAAGCACACCAATGCTGTTGCCAACTCCGTAAGGCTGATCTCCTGTGGAAGCATTAAGAACTAAATCAAGTTGGCATCTAATGACAGTGTGGTCCAGATTTCATTGTGTTTTATCACTTTCACAGGTTGGAGAAGTTAAAACAAGAAGGTGTCACAAACCCTACTTAACGCCTAAAATTTTGTTAGGCAAAACTGAATGAATATAAATCAGAACATACGGAGCATTTCTTCTGTCTTTCTTGATGCAACCCACTGAAGTGATTAGCTTGGCTTGTGACCAATTTGACGTGTTGACAAATTAGTTCCTCACAAGAAAAGGTTCTCAACTATTACACGTTTAGGCAATCCAGGTTAATTTGATTATTACTCACCTCCTTTGTCACTTCCAATTATTCAAACCTCTACAATAAAGTGAAAACCAAGAGGTCTTTGCCACATCCATAACATAAAACACAACTTGCATGAAGTGATACATGAAGAAGCCTGCTGGCAATTCAAGTTGCCACCAACCCTTGTCAACAAGATGTCAGTGACTGTGGGCCTACTAAATCATCAGAAAAACATTCAAAAAAGTTATTCCAAAGCCTTTAAGACTAAAAAACTATTGTTAGCATTCAAAACTTCTAAGATCAGTATTTACTTAAACTTTGACTAGAAATACTATAAAGGTACCCTGGTTACACTTACCACTTAGTTTCCTAGACCATAAATGATCAGTGCACAGTTCAAAAGTCAGTAGTGTAATCCATTTCAGAAATTATTTCTCAAGTTCATACCACAGAAACAGAAGATATGTGATGGAAATGAAAAATATATTCTCTGTGGTGGTAGAAAAAAAAAAAAACCAGAATGTACTTAAAACAGACTCAGAATACTTAGCACAACTCTGATTAGGGTCACAAAAACCATTTAAACTCACTCACTGACACTCAACTGCATAATCTGCACCCTCTAGCACAACATGGCTAAGACAGAGCTTACAGTGTTCATCTAAATACTGTTTATCAGCTCTTCCAATGTCCTTACCCTCAGATCTGTATTTAAGTCTTACCTCATTTATTACATCTTTTCTTTTCCCCTTTGAACTTCACAGAACTCTGCTCCACATGATCCATTCACAATGCTGTTACACAATAATCATTCTAGTACGTTGCAATGACAGCATCTGTCTGTTCTACATCATTTTGCCTCCTTTATCAACATAAATTACTAGGTTTTGGTTTCGAAGTCTTCAGATTCTGCTACAAAATGCCAAGTTCTGCTTCTGGTCCATACTTAATCAAAATATCTGTCACTGGTTGCTTAAAAACAAAATGAAACAAACAAAAAATACCGCCCACAAACCACCAAACAAAACTCAAAATTATTTCAGCCTGCCACCTTTGAGTTTTATCCCTATCCTTCATGTTTGACAGACATAACCAAGAAATACCAGCGAGTTACTTTGTTATATGCCTCAAAAACCTCTCCTACCTCTCCTCTGTCACAAGACCTCCCAAAGGTTAGGCTGCTGTACACATACAACACATCATTATAACTTCATTTCAGCAACTTGTCCTTCTGCATTTCATAAACTCTGAGACAACAGACAATTTTAGCTCTGTGTTTGCACAGCACCTACCAGTGAGGTCTTGGTCAAAGAGTGTCCTACAAAGCAAACAGAGTTACACTGGCACAGAAACAGTAATCTCAGCAATTCCTGCACTGAGACTTGGCAGAAGTTTATCTGCAATTCACAGTCTATTTACCCTAGAACATCTCAGTCTTACCTTCAGACAAACAAAAATCATACATACAAATTCATTTTTGAAGTTAACCCCTCCTCAAGTCTTTCAGATCACCTTCAGCAAAATACACTACTGTCTTTGCTCCATTTATTACCCACAGAACCAAACAGCCAACAGACCTGTGTAACCAGCTACTGCTGACAAAAGCAGCCTTCATTTTTTTTTTCTTTTTTAAAGATGAGCAATCAACAGTTTCAGTAGGTTTGAGCTTCAATTAAAAATGGAAGTTATTAGTTAACTAACAATATCATATTGCCTGAGAGAAGGAAGGATTTCTGAAAGTCTTCCAACTGTGAGTACAGATCAAGAAGTTAATGAGAAGCCTGAAGTACTCTGACCATAGAAAGATACAATAAAGAGATGTGATCTGAGGAGAAATTAAAACACAGCTTACTATTGGGGTGGGTAGGGAACAGGAAATGCTAAACAGGACTAGGACAACATCAGATAGAGTGTTCTGAACAGGATGAGAGAAGATTAAACCAATGCCAATAATTTAGACTCATGTATCCAAAAGGAACACAGTCTGATCTTCTCCTCACTATACTTGATGAAAATAAGACATCTTCTCCCTGCATAACACTTACCAATTTTCTCATGCTGGCTACCTTGGTGGTTTGGTATTTCTAACACTGCAAGGTAAGGGGAAAAAAAAAAAAACAAACAAAAACCAAACAAACCACAGAACGCAGTAAGGTACATGGGGATGATACTTTACAGCACCCATTTCAAAGCACCTCCACAATGCCTTTTAGTTGGAAAGACCCTGATATTATCTGCTCTGTGAAAATGTTTAAATATTTTTTTCATTTATTTTTATACATTACAACCTGTAGAATTTTTTTTGTTGCATCTTTTTCCTCAGGTGTGCATTTCCCATAATGCACATAGACTTTAATTTAGAAACCACTGCAAGTTTAACCTAATGTCATAGGCTAACTACCCTTCAAACTGCTAACAGATCTGTCACGGCTCTGCTAAAACAGGACTTCATTTTCTTCCAGATGGTTAGTAAAATCTTTCATTGAAGTATCTGACCAAGCACTTTCCACTTTAAATAATGTCAACAAAGTGCTGGGAAACAGTTAAAAGGACTAGACAGAATTAACCAATAGAGAAATAGAAAAATAGTACAAAGCACAAGTT
>VYZX01011766.1:0-17137 GCA_013401335.1 Brachypteracias leptosomus
CAAGGTAAACCCACCACACATATTAAAGTGAAATGTTTTACGTTTGTCATTTCAGTAAATGTCTCATTTACAAAATCCGTCATGGGCACACCAGTCTCCTCCTCATTGGACATTTACCAGACTTGGCATATCAATCCATCTTTTGCACATCTGCTCAGAAAATGTAATTAGTTATACCCATATGCTGCAGAAGTACATGATAAAACTTAAGAAACAGAAAAGGCCAAGAGACTTGACAGCCTCTCCCCTTCCTACTATATCTATTTTGCTGAAGACTTAAGAAAGTGAGAAGCTTTTCTTGCCCTGTGCCACAGGGTGGGGATATCACTGTATCCTAAGCAACTTCAAGAGATTAAACAAAAGCAATTTGTAGTTTATTCTAATACTTTTGGTTCTATTCACTTGACAACAGTAATTCATACTGTAAAAAGATGCAATATCCCCCAAATAGACATACCTTCTTTCCTTGGTCATTAACATACTTGTCCTTGCAAAGTAAAATGGACAGGGATCCTTATCTGAAGTTTTGTGACATGGGAGACCCAGATGAGAAGCTCTTGCTGAACAAAGTGACACTCATATGTAGCAAATATAGAAACACTAAACTAGCTGATCGTCTTTTTGACAGCCGTGATCAATTTTGCTGGCAAGTGGCAAAGGAGAGAGGGACTGCAATCCAAAACAAAGCTATTCCTCAGCAATCAAGCAAAGATGCTTCAATGGCATCTTCATGCCACTTTGGCTCATGAGTAGAGCTGTTCCATGTTCAGCAACATTCAGCGTCAGCATTTGGTGGCCATGTCTCTGCAAAAGGGCCAAGCAGAGGAATAGTGTAACTCCCTTGGACTTTACTCAGCTATAGGATCCTCTAAAATTTGTGGTTTTTTTCACTAAGGAAAATTAATCACCTTGTGTTCATATTGGGCTCTTCTTTCTTATGATACCATAGTTCAAGGCTATAGATACGGGAATAGAGCTGCTATAACTATGATTTATCCATTAATCCCAGCTTCTTCAAAGTTAATCCAAAAGGGTGAAATATGCTCCAGATACACTATAGTTCCATCTCCTTGGCAAGGGGTTTGCAGCTGTTCTTAAAATCTGCTGCAATGAAATACTAGTTCAGTTTTTTCCTGGATGGTACATTATCAAGCTCAGTTGGTGGCATGTTTAAAACCCAAGTTTACAATTCAATTCACAAGAGAATTAAGCTTTCAATGGACCTCACTGTCACAGTGTGGACCAGAAGCCACTAGCCACCAGTTAAATTACATGGTACAAAACAAATTCTGAACATTCTGAATTCTGACAGCTCTGTTTTCTTACTGAAATCCAAACCAACGTGTCACTGTTCGCTATCTGAAATAAATAACAGTGATTTAGCATTACAGAAACATCATTTTAAGTTCACCTCTGACACACCAAATTTAGTTGTGTATGTTGTTTAATGGCTGTCCATTTTTCTTAAAAAAAAAAAACCAAAACAAAACCAAATTCTAAATTATTAGTATTCTTTTACTTCAGTAGGGGGTTCAAAGTCAAAGCTGCTGTACCTCCATCCTCCCACTTTTCTTTTAGAATTAATTTGGAAAAAAGAAAAGTTCTAATTACAGAGATTTAGCTTTCATTATAAACTGGCTATATTAAGATCTGTTTATAAGATCACAATATGAAACACTATTCAAAACCAGTGTGAATTGATTACATCCTTCTGAAGAATATGTAGCATTATAATATGCATTTGTAGCTGTTATGCTGACCTATATATTAAGGCTTTATTGCTTCCCTTCTAAACACCTGTTGCTGCTGCTGAAGAACAGCTGAGATTCTTAAGAAGAAACAATGGAAGTTGCTTCTCCCCCACTAAAAAAGTCACCCCCAACCTTTTAGAAGCAAATGGCAGAAACATTGTGGTCACTACCAAATATCAGAGTAAGTCAAGATACTGATTGTATTTTTCTGCTCCAGTTTCTTTTTAATGAGTAAATTTTCCCCAAAATACTATTAGTAATTTGAATGTTGTTTAATTGGGAGACTTCCTATTAGAACAGGTGAACACGGTCTTTGGTCTTTGCATTCATTTTAATGGATTCTGGATCACAGCATGATGATGGAGTGGCCAGCAATCACATTGGGAATATTCACCTATGCTAGAATCAATGAACAGACCAAAGAACAAGAGGTACCATATAAATACATTTGTATGGTTAGAATTACTCAGGGAACTCAATCCTGCTCTGAACTGATCTCACATTTTTTAAAAACTAAAATTAATACTGAAATGTTCCTTGCACTGAGAAGCTCCCCACACAGATGAGTGAGCTAAATGTCAGCTGCCAGCTTTATGGGCACATGGCCACATCATGTGATACTGTGCTGACCATTTTATGGAGTTATACATGTGTTCCTACATGCTTGCTTTAAAATAGCTTTACCACGAATAATGAATTAGAACAATCTAACATATGGAACTGTGTTACTGGAAAGGGACTCCCAAGGAAAATCTTCACAGCCTTGGAGTTTATTTGTTCTGAATAAATGATTTTGATATGTGAGCTGACAAATTAAAAAGCAGATACAAAATAGTATGGTTTTCCATAAAGGTCATCCATTTGTGTTAACAAATGCTTCTAAGGGCATATGAACATATGTAACAATAATGTTAATCAGCTTTGTCAAGTTTCAGACAATGACTTTCTGAGCAGTGAAGCCTGAATTCCCATAGCAGCCCTCACAAACTTCAGACACAACACAGATTCAATGTAGGTAGCAAGCCTTATAAAGTAGGAACAGAAACATTTCAAAGTAATGGTTGGAAACTAAGCTAAATATCAGTTAAGTCATGAAAGCAAATATCCTTCTAATTTCCAAAGTTTTTTTTTCCTTCTGTAATATTTTTTAATCTGTGTTCTGAAATCTATGTATAGACTGCAATCCAAGTGACAGATGACAGTTATCTTGACCACTCCCAGAATCTCTTGAGTAATGAGACAAAGTACTGTAGTCCTCTTGCTCCTCAGTATCTCTCTCAGCACTGGGGCAGCGCTGCAGCCAAGAGAAATGGAGTTACCTTTCCCTAGTGTGTGCCTGGCACTCAGTCCTCCATGCCCTGCTCTCTACCAGCTCCTCCGTCAGAGGACTATGTACCCTGTCCTATAACGTGGCTGTGAAAGCCCTTATTAAACCTGGGTGAGGTGCTCAGTGGGTGAGCAGGAACCAGATATGGACATGCAGGAAGTGGCTTTGCAGTTCTTAGGGAAAGTGAAAAAATAAGGGAATGTCTTCTATTGGTGTTCTGCATTTTAAATAGATGGGCATAGCTTTTTTTACTTTGGTTAAGAGAAGCCGGCTAAGACTTGCTAGTTTGACCCAGTACTGCCTTTCTGTATTAGATATTCTGGATAGGGCTGATGCTGATATGTATTGAGAGTCTCTGTTTCAGCAAAAACTCAGAAATGAAGAAAAGACTAATACAAAAAAGGTTCTAGGTTCAGTCTCAGCAGAACAAAATGAAGCACAACTGTATTTGTATAGTATTGTTAAATTCTTTTAACAATTGTGTGCCTTAGTGCAGAATCACGATCACAGAAGATTATACATGAGTTGCTATTTTCTGCTTTTGCACCTCCCCTTTTATATTTCTCCATTATTTTTCTTCCCCACAGTGAGATGGTAACAAAACATGTGCAATCACAGGAATAAAGCAACATGCTGGAAGGCACCAATAAATATAGAACAACTAACTATGTTAAGCTGTCACAGTTAATTTGCTTATAAAATTTGTGCTGTCCTGTCAGTAAATGAACAGTCTCCAAAGAGCTATTCTCATTTAGCTCTTTCCTCTTAAGCCCAATTACAAATCTTTCTCTAACCTTGCTTTAGCCTTGCTTTTATGTCAGTAGAGTATCTGCCAGGTTTTTTTGTTTATTGAAAAAGGTATTGATGGTTGACAATAGTAGGAGAGGATGTACTAAATTCCCATAATAGTTTTTCTCTTCATGGAATTATTCTCAATTATAATATTATTTCACAGACTCATAGAATACTTCTCAGGTTGAAAGGGACCCTCATAAACTTCCCTCTTTTGCTTTTATTTTATTAAATAGAAACTTTGGACTCCTGTGCTGTATTTATTGAAGTCTCAAGCAGTAAAAAGAGATGAAAAAGCATTAGCAATTCTGAAACGTCAATGAGCTGCTGTTCATTTAGGCAGTCCCTGCCAGGCTTACGGGCTCAGTACTAGCTCTGTGGGGCCCACACCATTCTTACGGGCTCCTGGGCAGAAGGTGCTGTCGTCAGAGGAACTCTGGCTTTGTCTTGTAACCCAACAGCCAAATAATGCAGTGCCCAATGAAAAGCAGTTCTCCACTTAGAATTAAGGAGCTTTGTGATAGCTGTACACATAGGAAGCTTCTTGCTCAGCTCTCATTTTATATACTATTTTTTTACCTCCTGGTGAAAGCTTAATTTATTATTTAAATGAACTCAATTTCAGAGTACAAATAAAAAAATAAACATCCTATTTCTTTCCATTTGCAAAAAAGCCTGGTGAGATGCTTTACTTTTGTTAAAAAAAAAAAATTATAACATTGAAAATACTTATTTTTTGATTAATGAATTAAAAAAGGCAATTCAGTTGCTTTTTAACCTGACATACTGTTATAACAAACAATTAAAGAACAGTGAATCTTCCCAACACCACATAATCAAAGTTGCTTTGATTTCAAGGAATATCCTTAGTTTGACTTTGACAGTTAATGGCTTACTGGCAACTCGTGGTTAATTATTAATGCAGACATAATAATGTTCATTCCTTAACTAGCCTTCTAAGCAATACAATTATGAAAGGAATTATTCCTGCCAAAAACTCAGTGTCATGTCACAGTTTAGATCAAAAATTTAAAACCTGTAAGTATAGCTCATTGTCTGTAGGAAAATTAATACAGTGTTTTTTGATAATTTCTCCCAATTATATTTTAAACAAAGACATCCTTTTACGGTTCTGCATTTAATTGTGTGTCTTACCTAAAACAGGATATACTTTAATTTTTGAAAACCTCCCAAATCCACTGAAAGTTTGTGGCAGTGCCTCTCAGATTTGGATGAGCTGTCGCTTCTGTTCCTCCCAGCGAGGCAGAGCTGCTGACAACAGTGGGGCTACCCCCTAACATTGGTGCAGCTTAGAAAAGAAGGAGTTTAAGGTTCAGTTTGTTGGCCGACATTTCTTTTAACCACTCTGTATTCAATGAGCTGCTCTATGGGATTGCAGAGATAAGGTTTTTCTCTCTCCACAACGATGGCAGGGCTAGAGTCAAGGTAACAGCCAATCAACAGTTCATGCAGTAAAAGCTTGAAAGCTGTGCAGTGTTTTATGACTGTTTTGCTGTACAGGTGCCTTTTGCTAAGGCTGTGCAGTTTGATCCTCTAGTCACTTGGGTCAGCCCCACCAGCTAGCAGGTAGGAGCTCCTCCATTCACCAGAAAAGGTTTATTTATCCATTTTCTTTGAGTAAAATTAAAACATACCAGAGGAGCCATACACCTCTGCCCTCATCCATTCTTCACGCAGCTGCAAGGGTACTGTCTGTACAATATAGTGGGCAGTGCTGATAGGTAATATAAAAATGTGAGCTGGGCATATGAAAGAATACCCCTTGATATTCCTCCTGGCCTACAAAGCTCCTGCTGGCAGGTTGGTTTCATGATTAATTTATGCCAGCATTATCCTTATTTTAGTGGCATTCTCAGTGAAATCCTGCCTATAGCTATCAGGCAAATGAAAGAATTTCAATATAAAAAGCCCAAATCTTTTTGAAAAGTCACTATTTTGGGTGCAGGCTGACAGCAGCAGGGGCCAGCCGTTCTTTTTTTATGCCTGTAGTTATTTTCTTTTTCTCTGGACATACGTCTTGCCATAGATCACTTGTTGAGCAATGGAGTCTGCACCAGGAAACCATTTACAATCATTCAGTGCTTAGAGCCACTGATGTCTTACCCATGCAAGCCATCTCTGGTTTACCTTTATTACCAGCAATTTGCACTGGTGGCAGCTCCCCTGTTAGGTAGCTGAGAGGCTTTCTGTTCTTCTCTTCCCACGTGTTTTCAGTATAACAAGAGAGAGAGAAATGCATTGTTTACAGGTCCTAGGTATGAACCACTAACATAATAAAGAGGCAGCATGTTGTCAACAACTGACCTTTTCTTCTGTCTTGGATTTGTTTCTTCTTTATGGTCAATACACAGACCACAATGACTAAACCTTGCAGCCCCACAAACTGTGCAATCACATTTCTCTCTGAAGGAACTGGTTGTGGTTAGTCAGGAGCTGGGATTTGCACACTGAACTCTGAGCAAAAGGAGGTCTCTTTTCTTTCTCTGGAATGTTCATTTGACTTGTGCTTTCCAAATACCTGTACGTAAATTCAGGATGCTGTAATGGGCACTTCAAAAGTATCTGACCAATGATCTGCCAATGATCCTGTCTCTGATGCTGGGCAGAAAGTGCATCACTGAGAAAAATGTGAGTTGTTGAGCCAAGAAAACACACTTGGTCACATTTTCTCTGTCTGCCCAAGGAAGCTGATAAGCTGTGCCAGTTCTATATTCTACAGGTGGTGATTATCTAGCTAGGAAACTGCAGATGCATCTTTGACTCTCTATTTTACAATGAAACCCTAATATTGTTTTTAAAGTGTTCTTACATAAATTTGAGAACAAAACCCCCACAGAACTGGATAGGAAACTTTCTACCACTCAGAGCTGTTGTTCTATGCTGTCAGCAGACAGTCACGCTAAAACATCCCATAATTTTTACACTGGTTTCTTTTCTTGAAAATCAGATTTGCATTTTAAGTGTTTAATTAATTAAAGTCTGCAAATATGCAGAAAGAAGTTGAGGCTTCCAGACAGAAGCTTTTAGCTGTAAGCAGCTGAAAGCTGAATTCCTAGTCAGACTTCTGGTACTTCAGCAATTATTTAAAGTGATTGGGCTCTAAGAAACTCTACAAAGCTCTCTGAAAACAGCAGAAAGAAAATCCAGTAAGAATAGGAAGATTGATTTTGAGTAATCAAATAGTTTAAGCACTTTCTAAGCATTAGCCTAAGGAAGGTGAGATTCCATAAAAGAAAAATCTTTGGAAACAGGTCTAAATACACAATAGACTTTCTGAAATTAGAAGTTTCAGAAGTATTTGCACAACATAAAAAAAACAATGTTTGATTGTACTTAGCAATTGACCTTGGTTTTGCTAGGTGATAGTGCTACTAGAAAATCAGAAAAACAACAACATGGTCACAAGAAAGCCGTTTTATAACTGATTACTAAAGTCTTTCCCCCCAGGAAGTTATGGCCTAGTTAAAGAGGTAAAGAAATTAAAAATAAATCATAAACATAATGAACTGCAGCCCATGTTTTTGCCAAGAATGCAAAATCTCTGATGGTGCTTCTGAGTTCCAAACACTTGAGAGCAGCTTTATGCTCTGGCAGAACAAGCAGATAAAATCAATGCAATGCACACTGGCATTCCCCATCTCAGCTAACCAGACATTACATTTTCTTAGAAGAGCCTAAATTAGAGGTATGGTATTTAATTTTTGGTTATACTTAAACATTCATATCCTTCTGGGTAAGCCTGTTCAAGCTCAGTTTCTTGAACTTTCGCTTATCTGGTATTCAGAGTGTTACTGCTGTCTATCTTGTTGGAATGCTGTTTATAGGACCATACATTACTGAGAGATTAGGAGCTAAAAACAGCTGGCAAAACTGAGTATTAATGAATGCAAATTAATGCTCACTGGGGAAAAGCCAATTCCTATATATACAGACTGATGGAAATTAAATTATTTAGTAACCTTCAGAATAGTGGACAGTTCTGTGGAATGGCAGCTCAGCATTCAATCGCACTTTAAAAAATAAATTAGAAATTAGGAGGAAAGAATGATGAAAAAAATCAAAGCAGAATTACGACAACATGTACATTTCTGGTGTGCCTTCATTTTGGGTACTGGTTGCAGCAGAACTAGAAAGTACAGAGAAAAGCAAAACAATGAGCACAGATACAAAATGCCTTTTGTACAAGGTGATATTAAGCTATGGCTGTTCCTATGGGAAAAGAGGCAGCACCTGGAAGACACTCTAGAGGTTTGTAAATTCTTGAGTGGCACAGGGAAGACAAATAGGAAACAATTGTTCGTCTCTCCTTGCAATTAAAGAGGCAGAGGGCATTACCTGAAATTATTGAGTAGCTGGTTTAGGAAATCACAAAATGAATTGATTTTTTCTGCAAATTAAATTGTGGAATCCATTGATGTTCAGCATGGTAAATACTAGGAGTTTAGATGAAAAAATAAGAAAATAAAGCACAGAGAAATGCATTAAGGGCTATTAAGCACATTGATAGAAGCTCTAATGTTAAAAAAAAATCAGCGGGAAGGATACAGTGGGAAAGGAGCATAGTCCAGCCATGTTGTTCACCTGCAGTGTTGCAGAAGCACCGTAACTACTATTTTATAGCTGAAAAAAAAAAAAGAGCTGAGCTTTCAGTAATACTTCATGGGGGCAGCATGAGAGCAATCTTCTTTGCATTGCTGAAAAAGCTAGGCTGATATTTCAGGTCTCACTTGCTGATCAAAGCCACAAAATGACTTGTCCAACTTGGACGGGTCCACAGCCACCCAAGTGCAGTGGTGTGCTCAGGAACTGGGCCCCTGCAGCCATTAGGTGACTGACAAGAGCAAGGTCACAAAATACCACCATAATAGGTGAAGGTGACAACTAAAGCCCTGTTGTTCTGCAAGGCCAGAGCCGCAGTCAGGCTGTCCCTGATACCTCCACCTCATTCTTTCCATATTTAGACTTAGGCTTGCTCAGACCTTAACTACCAGGGAGAACAACTGCAGGAATTACAAGTACAGACTGACAGACCTTTTGGGTGGAATAATTCAATGACGGGAACACTTTAATGCATATTGCATAAATGAATCAGCTAATTATTTTAATGCAAAACTCTCTTTTCCTTTCTTATCCTTTTCTCTTCCATACTGGCTGTCCAAAGAGGGAGGAAGTTAAAGATTACAGGAGGGTCAGCCATAGGAGTAAAAGGTTTGATACTACAAACTCTTAATGGATGCTTCTGTGTTGGCAGGATCAGGGCTGCAACTAACATTGTATCATTATAGAAACAGTTTGTTTTCATGAATTGTCAGTTTTTTCTTTATCCTTAAAAAAATTTCAAATTGAAGATGTTTAATAGACTTGTAAATACTGCAAACTGAAAACCGAATTAGCAGTACTTTAAAGCAGCATTAATCTCACAGAACATGTTCAGCATCTTTCCATACCACGTTGCCATTGTGTGACTAGCACAATCTATTAAAATAACCCTAAAGAGCTCCTTAAAGACTATGCTAGATAATCTTACAAGTTCAGAAAATTACTCAACAAAGAGACTATAACAAGCATGCTAAGACACCAAAATACTTCTTGACAAAATGAAAATAAGCTTTCCCTATTAAACTTTTTGTTAAAATGGAGCTATCTTTACATATTTAAAATACTTTATATCCAAATTATGCAATATTTATGAATACAATTGTATTCAAACACTTGCATAAAAATATGTAAAATCACAACTAAGCAATATATAGCATATTCCAAAATGTATTTCAGGACTAAAATACCTGAGTTTTCAATAAGCTGGTTTCCTGCATTTCACTGATTTTTAACAGTTAAATTTAATAATGTATCTGATCTCGTATAAAAAAGAATAGGTTCTTTGGTTGGGAGAAACTGCATGGAAAAGGCAGACATGAAGCAGAGATATTGCTCAAGGCCTGTCTTCAGAATCTTCTTCCACGTGAAGATCCACTGTTTGAGATGTTAGGAAGGATTCCCATGTAGCAAGGCACTTAAAAAAACACAGATACATATGAATACAGCAGATTTCTGTAAAACTGGTAGAAGAACAGGAAAAAAAAGAGGAGAAAAAAAAAAGCAGAATACATATGCATTGTCACAAGATGCTTTTTGTGTGACTATGGTAAGAGCAAAATATGGTTTCCTAGTCAGCTCAGTGATATGCAAAATGTTATCCAACATGCTGAGTGAGCTGTAAAGGTCACTTTTACATAATGACAAGCGCACAGTTTGAGCATCGTAATTGTATGTGTTAGCATGGAAGATGCTGGCGTTAATTATGCTCTTCTTTAATCTCTCCATTTAGTTATAGAGAGCGCACTGTCAGGCATGGTTTCCTTGTAATGCCCGTGGATTCCTATTGTATAGCCAGTTTTCTTTCCAAGTTAAATTAAAACAATTTTTTCCTTAACACACAAAGAACTCATTTTTCCCCTGAGTAATGGGGAAAGAAATAGGACCAGAAAGGCAGGGAGTGGGGAGGTGGGGAAATTGTCATCCTTAGAACAAGTGGCATTTCTCTCCTAATGGAAAAATGTATTGTAACTGTATAAGTTCTTTTTTTTTTTTTTTCATTTGAACCGCCAAAACTGTTTGCAGTAAAAAACCCAAACAAAACAAAAATCCCACCAAAAAAACTCCCAAAACCCAACAAAACCCAAATAACTTTGGTTCAGTTTGGCTTAAATGAGTGTTGGCAGCTTCACAAACCATTATAAATCATAGATTAGCATTGAGAGTCACAGCACAGCTATTCCTGGGTAACCCATGGTGTGCTTACATGAAGTACCAGGTTTCTACTATTTCAAGTCTGTCACTAGAACAGAGCAGGCAAATTCATGCAATAATTTTATTGTTTTGATGCTACTGAAAAAAACCCTTGAAATGGAAATGTTCTAATAAAATTTTTACTTACACACACCTTTTTCTCCTGACAATGTAGCTTTTCTACTACTTACTGTACACAGGCTTTTTCAAGAAAAATCTGAAATATTCACAATAAATAAGTCTTCTGAAAGTTCTCAGGAAACACCTTCTTCTATATGAAGACCTGGACAGCATCATCCATTTATATGAACTTTGAATCAAATCAGTACCCTGAAAACAGCATTGTTTCCTAAAGGAAAACTTTTACCATAAACTATTCAAGGCACAGTAATTTGCTATGCCCAGCTACATTGAAATATCTAGCATCCATCTGTCATTGCTTAGGAGACATGGAAAATACTCTGGCATTCATGCTGCTTGAACTTAGAGCCGCTTAACTCTGTCATATTAGACATTTCTAGTGAATGACCTCAAAACTCTGCCATTAAATATGTAGATTTAATGATATTGCATTAAAGAGCCTAGGTCCTGGTGTTATTGCATATCTATGTGCCAGCAAATGAGTGGGAGGATCTGATAGTCACGAATAATGTTAAAGTGAGCTTAAAGAGCAAAATGAAGAAGACACACAGGATGACGAGTTGGGGGCATCTGTGATGACACAAGGATGCAGAACCAGGGATACCCATAAAATTATAGTTGACAAAAGTAAAAAGAAAAAGCAAACAAAAGTCAGCAGCAACTATGTCTCTGGAGACATAAAAAAAAAGAAGACGAGGGTTTGCAAGATAACGGGAGAGGTTAAAACAGCCAACTGATGTAAGAGATCACAAAGAAAAAAGTATGGGGGAGCTTATCATTGCACAGGTTTTTGGACATTATCAGGCATGTTAGACTGTTCTGTTAGTCATATATTGTCCCCTAGACTATGGAAACCATGAATCGACTACCCCAATCTTTCTTTTCTGATCTTGCTGACAGAATCCCCAACTAGCTTCTGCTTTTGCATACAATAGCATTATGTTGCTGTTCACAGTACATCAAAGGTTTGAATTACTGTGAAAAGAGAGGAATAACAAGATAAAATTCATGTGGAAATCTGCTTTTTTCATTGACTTTTTTGAGAATGTTACTTTGAAATGGCAAATAGAAAATCAAGAAGAAACAGTGAAAATAATGCTAGAATGAACAGTGATCTGCAAGTGTTGCAAACCGGTTTATGACTTAACAGGTCTTTTTGACCTTTTGTATAAAGCCTTTAAGGTTTGATCATTAGATTCTCCCCTACTTAATGTGACACTGTGGCAGCTGAGTCTATCTGAGATGTTTGAGCTGGAATGTGGGATCTCGGTTTTAAAATGTCATGAGACAGCTGCTAGAAATGTGTCTTCACTGTGGCGCTCACACTTGGATTTCTGTTTGCTAGAGCCCAGCCTGGATTACCATCCTAGAAAGCTGCAAGGCACATCTATTTTCCTATGCTTTTTCTAGGTGTGGGATAAGAAATGATTGGTTTCTTGAAGAGTCTTTTGTTGGCAATGACTGCCTCTTTTTTCTGAACCACAGTTTAATTTACACATGTAACTCCATATTTTATCATTATGTAACTTCAGTAATATGAATTAAAATATATATATCAGCTCTGGCTGGAAGGTAAAAATGGCTTTCTGTTATCTTTGCAACATCGAGCCAAACAGCACATGTTAAAATGCAATCATAATATGTTGCTTAACCAGATAGATACAATCTACTGAAATCTTTCCAGAAAAGATGCAAAGCATGTTTTTCAGTTACTCAAGTTACTCGGTTCTTAATTTATCCTCATTTATATAACCAAAACACATTTTCAAAAATGTAAGAGGAATGGTGGCTCATTTCACTGTTAGACATCACTGTGCCACTATAGCTGACAAGTTTTATAATTAACCATACCAAAACAAAACTGGGTCTCTGTGCCTTAGGCTCAAGCTTTTTATATTTTGATGTATGCACTGCATGAATGACATTTTGTTAGTGATGCATACTTCAACATTATTACAGAATGATTTTACTTCATTCTCCTGGGAAGTTGAAAATGGTGGTCTAAATAGAGGATCAGCTAGCTTTCACAAAAGAGACAGAAAGGAAAAAACCAGAAAAACCCAACCCAGGAAATCAAATGTGCATGCATAGGATTGAAATTCATAATCCAGTTACTTGTAAAAGCCCAGTGGAAGACATAGAAAAGCCTAAATACACAAAATGAAAGAGCAAGAGCTTAAATAAGGCTACTTTACCTAAAATATTCTGATTACTACTGCAGGACACACATCTATTCTGCAACATCATTTTTAGAAAAAGCAGCAAAAAGGTTTTCATACAGTGCAATTGCATCTCTAATGGAGATATAAAAATAGAATGTGTAGTAGGGATGATAACAGAAGCAGCGCCTCACATGCCATGTGCATTTCTGTTCCAGTTCCCTGTTTTCCATGGTTGATACCTTGGAAATATCATTTATGATGACATTTTCTGGAATAGAATCTGAAAATGAAATCTTGTGTGTGTCCGAGTGAGAGATAAAAAATACTTTCATAGTTTCCGGGTGCAAGGAAGCAAAAACTAAAGCACATAGAAATAGTGATTCCCCCTATTAAAAAATCCCTCCCTAGGAGTATTTTTAAATAAATGCTTATGGTTGAAGTGAATGAGGGTTCAAAGATGGATCCTGGCTTTGAAGAGACATGTGCAGAGACAAACTGGCTCAGCCATGTGGGAGCTTTTGAAAATCACATGAAGTTTGTTAGCTAAATTCCCAGGCATTCCTAAAGTTGGATGTGATCAACATGCATGAGCAGCTAACTTTTTGCAATGCAACCTAATGACTAGTTAAATGCATCACTACAGAGGCCTCTAGGGCAAACAACAAATCTCATCTATTTTTCTACAGCTTATCCTAGATAGAGAGGTATGTAAGGGCTTTGGAGTTAGAGGGAAGTTGCTGTAATGGGGAAGGAGTATTGTTTTGCCCTAATGAACCTTTTGGATCAATTTATGCCTGTACAACAATGTAGGTCATGGAAATAAACTAAGTTATGCCTGCAATAGTTAAGAAAACCAGGAAATTATTTATATTTTTGGAAAAGAGAAAGTTGTATCAATACTAACAAGAATCTCGCTATATCAAAGATAACTTTAGCTTTTTTCTGATTAAGCTGCAAAGGTTTAACAGAATTAGTTTGACATGAGAAAAATAAAATTAGAGGCTACGCTTGAAAACAAAGGCTTATCCATGCACAAGAGTAAACATGTTCTTTCAATGCCAAAACTAATTAAATATCTGACATCATGAAAAAAAACCCCACAATCTTCCTGCATTTACTAGAGTGCCTCATGAGCAGTGGAAAACCAAACTCTGGTATATTTGCTGGATTTATAATGTCTAACTAGTCTTTGGATCAGGCTGCAAAATCTAGCCACTTATTCCGGTGGGGTTTTTTTAACAGAATAGCTTAACAAAATTATTTACTGAGAAAAATTAAAGTGTTTCTTTTTCTTTGATGCTGTAAATATCCTGTAAACACATGAGAAAAACAAAAGGAAAAATTTAGTAGATGTTTAATTGCTTGTGCTTTTTGAAGCCAGAGTTCAACATTACCTGACTTGGTTTTGCTAATTTTTTCCAGGAACACTTCAGACATGCTAGCTAAATAATAACATCATGACTACCAATAATTTTTATCTTGTTTTAGTTTTAGTAATGCTGCATCTTTAGGGCTCTGCAGAATATGTATGCCTAACTTCATGAAAATACTCTGGGTGACAATCAGCTTTTTCAGCTGTAAACTCCACCCTGTGTACGGTTTGTGGTTTCAATTGTTTGGCAGATACCTCTTCTGGACTAGGGTGTCCAATAGTGTCACATCTAAGGCATGGGGAAAAGGAATAAAAATGCATGGTGCAGTGTTAACACATGCTTCACTCAAGAACTCTTCTCTGTAAGGCAAACAAATTGATTCTGTTTGCTTCAGAAATAGGAATAAAGTTATGAATTTTTTAAAATTAAAACCTTTTCTTATTGTTTCAGAAAATCCTCCATATTTTAGCAATGCACTTACAGTCATTATTAATATGGTATGTCACTGGCTTTAAGCCTTTGTGGAATACAGAGAGACTTAAGCATGTATTCAACTCTTTTCCAGAAGCAAAGAAAAAGAAGTAGAGAAGTCTATGAACTCTTGAGACCAGCTACAGGAATACCAAATGATTGGTCAGTCATGGTAATTCTCGGCTACTGAATGACACTATATTTAAATGTGTTATAACACAGCTCGTGCATTATCACAGGAAAGCCTTCATTTTCATAGGCCTGCATAGGAGCACCCTGTAAATTTGCAACACTGGGCTTTAATTAGTGTCTTTGTTACCAAAGAGAGACACAAAGAGATTGGTGATTCCACAGCCGTAGAAACAAAGGAACGCTTTCAAGTGTCTTAAATGAAGATAATAAATGAACTGGAAGGCTACAGAAATACCTCTACTTGTTCTGAATTGTAAATGCAGAGAAATATAATTACAGGTAACACTTCAATGGTCCTATAATGTGACCATCAACTTAATATAAGAGATACTTACTCTTTTATGCTAGCTAAGTGATGCTTGACAAGTTGACAGCAGAATCCTTAGGCAACTACAGTTAAGGAAAAATCCAAGCAAATATAAGACCCTACTCTTTCCCCATATCATGTCAAAGAGGAAATAACATTTTAGGAATTCTAGTGTACTTTGACACACTGCTGTGTTGTACTTGATCATGCTGGCTTTATTTTTATACAGTCTTCACGGACTGGATTCCCTACTGCAAAAGCCACCAGAAAAAACGGATGTCTGTCTCATTACTTTGTAGTTCTCAGAAATTTAAGGAATTCAGAGAATGGCCACTAACAGAAATGTCTCCTGGTTAGGTTGTGCACCTGACGTATAGTCAGCAAGACTGGGGAATAACGAGGAGCACACTGAAATGCTGCCATAGAAAAGGGACTGGGACACTGCTTGTGGAGAGGCAAGAATAGGAGTTTAACTGGCAGGGGGAACACGGAAAGCTGTGGAAAGGAGAAGCAGGGAGTGACTAATCCTCATAGGAGATGGACAGAAGAGCTGGGCAACTGAATCAGGTCCATGGCAGCCATAGTGTCTGGGAGTGTGCACAGAACATGCTTTGGGAGCAAAAAAAGGCAAGAAACAAGATAAGAGATGCTACAGCATGGAAAGGCTTAATAAGCATCAGGTGCATCAAAAGCATGAATGAGTAATTCAACTTTGGACATGTAAGAGAACATTAATGATGCAAGCAGTGACTGAACAAGGGAAAACAATGTAACAGGCACTGTGTTTATGAGTGAGTTTAATAAGTGAGACTCAAACTATTATCTTTAACATAGGATTTTGTTTTCTACTGAAATATTCTGATTTTCAGATTTCTTAGCTTCCTTCCTGAAGTTTCACTTCCAAACAGCAAAGAGATGCCAGGGCTGCTTTTTCTGCTGTTTCCAGGAGTGCATTACACCCCTGTAGTTTGTAAAATAAGGGCCTCTGGCAGTAGTAACTTCTCCAATAATTAACCATCAGCATTAACCACAGATCTCAAATAGACATGCATATTTTAGATAAAAACTCCCAGTCTAAATATTAACTTTATCAAATTCTCTTGAATGTCAAGATTAAGATAATGATTTTCTGATAAAACAGAAAAAAAACGGTAGGGCCTCACTTGGCAAACATGGAAGGATAGTTAGAACAATGTTTTCTATTACTGCAACTGCTACAGTAAGATAAGGTGTTTTTTTCTAAAATCTACAACTACAGCAAAAACATTTTATGCAGATTTCACTATTCAAGAGCCAACAAGGCGTAATGTCTCAGCATAAACCAACTTGTCCAGTATTTCAGAGGCTATTTAAAAGGAACCACTGGCATTTTCAGAGATAGCTGAACCATTTCCTGCATTTTGTGACTTAATGGTGGTGATTTCATGTATAGTATAAGCTTTGGCGTTCTGGATTAAATCTAATGCAGCAAATTACAGAACCACAGGATCGCAGAACGGCAGGGGTTGGAAGGGACGTCTGGGGATCATCTAGTCGAATCCCTCTGCTAAAGCCAGTTTGCCTAGAGCAGGTTGCACAGGAACATGTCCAGGCAAAATCTCCTGAAAATCTTTGAAAATCTCCAGAGAAGGAGACTCCACAGCCCCTCTGGGCAGCCTATCCCAGTACTCCATCACTGTCACAGTAAAGATGATTTTCCTTATGTTTAGGTGGAACTGCCTGTGTTCTACTTTGTCTCCGTTGCCCCTTGTCCTATCACTAGGCACCACTGAAAAGAGGCTGGATACACCCTTTTGACATCCGCCCTTTAG